>CM031238.1:119246997-119390098 GCA_018340775.1 Taxus wallichiana var. yunnanensis
TCTTCGTACATTTGTAAATCATTGTCTCTGCAGACACTAATGCCCAAAACACTCTTGTCCATCATGGGCACTCGTGTCCTCTTTATTTTTTCATCTTATTTTTGACATTTGAGGTTGGTCTTTTCAGTTTTCCCACTCATATCCCAATACTAGTTGTACGTTGGGTCATTTGTGCGAAATTCAAGCAAGATATCCCTATATAAACATAACATACATACCATTATAATGACGAACAATTACTATCAAGGGCTATCTATCTACATATCAAAGGGATTGCATCTTGGGCTTATTACTCTGCATACACACTACATAAGAAGGGGAAGTTTATTTTTCCATCCACACATTTGCATTTACATCTAGTTATTGCCCCTATCTTGGTGTTAACGGCGCAAGGGCAACCTAGGAGAATTATTGCACACACAATCGCATAGAACTACATTGAGTCTGAGATGTAGTGCAACACTCAATCATAAGTTCACTAGTTGATAGCTGAGGACAATTCGACCCCTCATTTTGCATATTTCTTTTTTAGAATTTGATGTCTTTTTTGAGGGTTTTGCAGGAAGTTTTTGTATTGCAGGTTTATAGGTACGTCGGAAATCAAAGTACGACCCACAAACGATCAAAGGAGAACAATTGTGAAACCCTAGCGACAATATCAAAACCAACTTCCGACCTTTTTGGCAGACTCCAATGCCCCCATAGAGGTATAGGGCGCTCACGGTGCTCTTGCCCTTACCCGGTGCACAGTGTCTAGGCATTTTTAGCATCTTTGCATTTTTTTGAGCGGTATTGCGACATCTTGTGTTTTTGTTCCATCATCTTTCCCATCCTAAATACACTTCAGGGATAAACAAAATCAAGGTAAGTGCCATATCTCTTTCATTTTACTTTCATAATCAAATCAAATAAATTGCCTAACATCGTATTTCATTGTATATCATTTATAGCAATCATTGCTTTCATATTTTAATAAAATATTTCAGATTTTATTAAATCATTTTGGTGAACCCGTAGCTTAGAACTCCTTGCCCTAGGATCCACTAAAACCCTAATGGCTAAGAATATATCTTCTCCTCCTAGGCAAGTTATGCCTCATGTGAGTGTTAACCCTATTTATGATGAAGCAACTATAGCTTGAACTTGCACACTCTATAACAATATTATTCTTTTAGATGATACTCAAAGACAATTGTTGGCTAATGAATGCAATATTCCTACTAGCTTTGATCATTCTACCATTAGTATTGTTTGATCTAGCAAGTTTTTCTGGTTGTAAACCTTGCTATTCTAGAGCAATAGGACTCCTCCACCTTCTATTTCTATTAAAACTCTAGATGAGGCTATTATTGATTATTTGCTTGGTCTTGATTATGATAGTACAAATAAAAAACATGATGAAAATGTACATGTGCATGATGTTGTTTCTAATACTAGTTAGGATGATTGTATAGTTGCATCTCATACTCCTTGCATTTCTAAAAATGTCTCTAATGATTGTAAAGATACATCTCATACTAGTGTTTCTCCTACTTCATTATATGTTGATGATATGCTTGATGAAATCCTTGCATCTGAGTCTTTGTCTGATATTGATGATACACATGCTAGTAACGACTCTACTTCTTTGCATCTTCTTTGAATGTGAATTCTCCACTCCACTTTGTTGGCTAGATTTTATGCTTGGCTACACACACAAACCTAGGAAGTCATGGGATAAATCCCCTTCATTTAACGGTGAAGCTCCCGTGCAAGATATTTATTTATTCTAATTACTTTTGGGATATTACTTTAATCACAAAGCTCATGAACCATAGCTTAGCAATTTTGCAGCAAGTAAGCAACTGTGTTTGGGAAAGTTGTGCGGAAAAGAAGAGGATGTATAGCAGTGGTGAGAAAAAGAGAGGATGCACTTTATAATAAGTATATTATAGAGCTTATTGCAGCCATACATAATAAATAAATACTTTAGAAAGGTCACAATTTAAGCAAATGAACAAGAAATTAATTCAGATTCATATTTTAAGTAACACAAAGTTTACCATAAAAATCCTCACAGAATGCACAATGAGACTTCTCAGACACAAAGTTCTCCAGAAATCCACCTTCTTCTTATTCAATTCTAGCCAAGTTACACAAAGAACATTCAAGAATCTCAACACAAAGTTTGAGATCTTTAAATTCGTGCATAAAATTACAATAGATGGCTGCTAAAAAAAGTTTCATTTTTAGCTCGTAGGATTCTCTCTCTATTTATAATATCTAGAAATATAGTACAAATAGGAGACATTAATTATGCCTTCCACACGTGCTAAGCTATAAATTTGTAGGTAGTTGAGAATTTTTCTCCTTGAATCTCTCTTTGCTTGGCACACATGATATTCAAATGTTCTACAATTTAAAACAACATCAACTACTTTGCATTTGCATGCAATGCCAACTATTACTAAGTAATTGAATTTTTCAAAATAACTTAAAGTAATGGCTTTCAAACTAGATTACTTAAGTTTTACAATTCAACTTGATTACTTAATTACATTGTCCAAAAAAATGAGAAGAAGAAGAAAAAGAAAAGAAAAGAAGAAGAAGAAATAACTCCAAATTTGTAGAATTTCATTTTAGTTAGCAGATTCGGTTTTCCGCAATACATAGGAAGCTTTTAGTAGGGGGTCGAATTCCCGTAATAAATTAAGCAATTAGCATTAGGGGTGGAATTATTGCAATACATTTGGCAACACCAATAAGGGGTAGAATTCTGAAATACACTAAGCGATTAGCGGTAGGGGTCGAATTCCCATGATACACTAGGCATCGCAGTAGGGGTCAAATTCTCGCAATACACTAGGCAACAATATAGTAGGGGTCGAATTCCCACAATAAACTAGGCAACAATAAGATGGGGTTGAATTCTCGCAATACACTAGTAGTGACACAAATCGGATTTTTGGGACAACTTTACTTAGCAACTTGAAAAACCCGAATTGGTCTAGAGTGAAATTCACACTTAGCTTTTAGGGATTTTGGGCAACTTTGAGCAAGTGGGTATTTTTCAAATGTGACTGAATGATCTCTTGTAACCTCTTGAACAAATCTTAACAAGGCGAAAGACCCAAAATTTTAAAGGGGTATCCCAATATTTTTAAGTGAAATATTTGGGGACACCAGTTGGCTCCGTCTATGGACATCTTTATTTCTACCAGAATGGAAGAAATGGAGATGAGATCCCAACATCTCTGGTTTCAAGTCTTGTTCATTGGGCTATGGAGTCAAGTTTAATCTTGAAGAAATTGATCTTTTCCTTTGAAAATTTACCTCCTGAATCCATGATGAACTTAACATCGAACTAGTATTGCCTAATGACCGCTAATCGGAAATTGATCTGTGGAGCTCTAAATAAAGCTCAAAAACTACTCCAACTATCTGATTTGATCCTAAAGTGAACCAAACACGAAAAACAAAAACTTGCAAAAATATATACAAACATGTAAAATCATACATGTCCCAAGTGGAAACATGCAGAGTGTGCGCAAGCACTTCTTTTGCTTTGAAAAAAAAACTACCTACTCTACTTTAACCAGAGGCAAAGGAAGCTCAAACGAATCCTGCAACAGGAAGGAGAAATAGCTTCCTTTCCTCACAAACTTAGACCATGTAATTGATTTTGTAGTGAACATGGTCCTTAACAAGAGTGAAAAACTATTTTGAAGTGGTTCTCCACCCTTCTTACCAAAGTATCAACAAAAAATAAAATAAATACCTCATTTAGTTGTTCTATATTTGGATTTGAGAGGTATCTGCGGTTGATATTTGGTGCGTTGTAGCTCATCCTCATGCTCTGAAATAAGCATGAATGGTTGTAACTCCTCGGTGGCTCTAAACTAGCCAGATATCTTATTGGGCAAGGCCTAATCCTCATGATTTTCCCATTTCTTTGAAGCTTGTCCCCATGAATGGGGGCATCATGTAAATTTTCTTTCCATGAATAAAGTTGCATGTAAGTCGATCGATCCTTGTTCCACTTCCACAAAAATTCTACAAAAGACTCTGCCTTCTCCATGATGACTTTTGATTTTGCAATTGATTCATCATGGCTCTCCTCATGCAGACTAATTTGGGCAACAAGATATTCTTTGACCATTTCCTCCATGGATGATTTGTGGGAGTTTTCTACAACAAGAGGCTCTTGGTATTGGAAGATAGATGGTGAAAATGCATAAGTAGTGAATTCAATGGCTTCTTCTTCTTCAATGCAATCTTCTAGGTCTGATAAGAAATCAACCTCTTCATGATCAAACTTTGTGGGACACTCCTCTTGGGTCCCAACTTCCTTGTGCTCCTCAGTTCCAACCTTTGTTGGAGGCTCAACCAACAGTGACATATGATTGGTTTTGAATTTTGAAACCCAATTCTTTAAAATTTTGGTAAGTTATTCTCTGTTGGGTTCTTCAATTTGTTTCCCTCCTTGACTGATTTTCTGATTTGTTTCTTCCCAAATTGGGTTTGGGAATGTAAGAGGAGGGGTAGAATGGGTCTCAACATGAGTTTGTAAAACTTTGCACTGAGGGGAAAGGTGTGATTTCTTCTTATGGAGGAGGAATGGGATGGCTATAAGATGGTAGTGTAGGATTGCCCCATCGACAAGGTTTCCTAATACTAGATTCGTGAGCCTCCATTAGCTCATCCCACTTTGTAATTTGAGGCAGCATCTCAACCATAAAATCTAGCTTCTGTTGAGGGTGAACCAGACTTGGTATAGGGCCAACCCATGGACAAGGGACCCTAAAACCAATTTTATATGCCTTGATTACATGTGTAGCCCTGATTTGCACCATGTCCGCCTCCATTTTTGAATCTACCTCTGAAGATCAACATCTTGCATGAAGTATCCACTATCGCCTATATGACCCTCACAATCATCTCCTTCATATCTCAAATACCCAATATGGAAGTCACCAATTGACTCATTAGTGTGACCAGAAGCTTCAAAATCATGGTTAAAAGGATAACCATATGGATCAATGGTACTTCGAGAGGTATTTGGATTCTTATCCTTGGGAGAGTATCTTCTGATCTTACTGACCATGATTAGGTCATCTTCATTTTTGGTAGTTGAATGACCACTCAAGTTAGGAATGTTAGATCTTCTCAACAAGAAATTCACTTCAGGAAGTTGCGCATGGATAAAGAAGCACTTCAGATTTTCAGGAGTAAGAGCTACATGTGCTGGGATTTTATGGATCAACTTATTGAACTTAGCCATAAAATCATGCATAGGCTCATGTGGTTCTTTCTTCATCTAGGTGAGTTATGCTAACAAAGCATGTGAATCATCTGCGGGTTTGAATATGGCTTCAAACCATGTTCTCATAGTAGCCTAGTTGGTGATACATGCAGACAGAAGGTGATAAAACCATTCCGCGCAGGCCTTGAAGCATCTCAACGAATAGTCAAACAAATACATCTTCATGAGGCACTCCTAGAACTCCACAAGCTACAAAAAATGCAATTATATGTTCATCCGGTGTTGCTTCCGTTGCCATTGAATTTTGGGAAATTCTTATGTGATCCACGTGGCAACTCATGCAGCGGTTGAACCAATACAAGAGGGCCAATAGTTGAACCCCAAGGAACTAGAACTTTGGTTGTTGCACAACCATGAAAGTTGTTTGTAGAGCATTATTCTTGAGTATATGCCATTCTTGCCACCTTGACATTGGAAATAAACAAAAGAAAAAAGCAAATACATAGTTACTTGATATGTGTGTGTGTGTGTTTGTTTTAAAAAAAATAAACATAGGGAAAGACACATTTAGCGTTATTTGTTCGTATTCCCTAGCGAGTCGCCAAAAATGTTGGCTAGATTTTATGCTTGGCTACACATACAAACCTAGGCAATCATGGGATAAATCCCCTTCATTTAACGGTGAAGCTCCCGTGTAAGATATTTATTTATTCTAATTATTTTCCAAGGGTATTACTTTAATTACAAAGCTCATGAACCATAGCTTGACAATTTTGCAACAAGTAAGCAATTGTGTTTGGGAAAGTTGTGCGGAAAAGAAGAGGATGTATAGCAATGGTGAGAAAAAGAGAGGATACACTTTACAATAAGTAGATTACAAAGCTTATTGCAGCCATACAAAATAAATAAATACTTTAGAAATGTCACAATTTAAGCAAATGAAAAAGAAATTAATTCAGATTTAGATTTTAAGTAACACAAAGTTTACCATAAAAATCCTCATAGAATGCACAACGAGACTTCTTAGACACAAATTTCTCCAAAAATCCACCTTCTTATTCAATTCCAACCAAGTTACATAAAGAACATTTAAGAATCTCAACACAAAGTTTGAGATCTTTAAATTCATGCATAAAATTACAATAGTTGGTTGCCAAAAAGTTCCCTTTTTATCATGTAGGCTTCTCTCTATTTATAATATCTAGAAAGATAGTACAAATATGAGACATTAATTATGCCCTCCACATGTGCCTAGCTACAAATATGTAGGTAGTTGAGAATTTTTCTCCTTGAATCTCTCTTTGCTTGGCACACATGATATTTGAATGTTCTACAATTTAAAACAACATCAACTACTTTGCATGCAATGCCAACTATTACTAAGTAATTGATTTTTCAAAAATAACTTAAAGTAATGGATTTCAACCAGATTACTTAAGTTTTACAATTCAACTTGATTACTTAATTACATTGTCTAGAAAATGAGAAGAGTAAGAAGAAGAAGAAGAAGAAGAAGAAATAACTCCGGTTGTAGAATCTCGGGCCATTTAGTTAGCGAGTAGTAGCGACGATTTTCCATGATACATAGCAGCCAACAACAACAGGGGGTCGAATTGCAACACTAAGCAATAGGGGGGGTCGAATCGTGCAATACACTTAGCATCAATAGTAAGGGGTCAATTCCCACAATACACTAGGCAACAACAATAGGGGGTTGAATTCCCGCAATACACTAAGCAATCAACAATAGGGGGTCAAATTCCCACAATACACTAGGCAACAATAGTAGGGGGTCGAATTCCCACAATACATTAGGAACAATAGTAGGGGGTCAAATTCTGCAATACACTAGTAGTGGCACAAATCAGATTTTGGGACAACTTTACTTAATTGCTTTTAAAAGAAGTAAAGCAATATCGTAAACCCGGGTTGTTATTGGCCTAATGGAGATCAAGTTTTGGGAATAACTTTGCTTGTTTTTGTTAATGAATTAGTGAGCTATTAGAAACTCAATGGATCAAGCAATAAGGAGTAATGCGGGGTTTGCGTTCAACTTTGCTTTTATACTTAACAATGTTTGAGTAGTAAAGTAATTCCAAAAACCTGTATAGGTAAGATCTTGGCTTGCATGGGGTTTACATTTAACTTTACTTGACTACTTAGGAAGCAAAGTAGGTCAAATAAGTAAAACAACTTCGTATTCCCATAATGAACTAAAAGTGGAAATTGGGTTTTTGGGACTACTTCACTTAATTAATTTTAGAGAAGTAAAGTAGTTGCGCATTCCCGCAACACATTGTTAGTGCAAATTGGGTTTTGGGTGAGGACTTACTGCAGATTATGAAGTAAAGCAACTTGAAAACCTGATTGGTCTAGAGTGAAATTCACACTTAGTTTTTAGGGATTTTGGGAAACTTTGAGCAAGTGGGTATTTTTCAAATGCAACCAAGTAACCTCTTGAAGAAATCTTGAGCAAATCTTAACAAGGCAAAAGACCCAAAATTTTAAAAGGGGTATCCCAAGTTTTTAAGTGAAATCTTTGGGGACACCACACTTTCATATTCTTTTGAGATTGTGTCTAGTAACATGCATGTTGATTCATCTCCTTCTATTGCTTCATCTCCTAACAACTCTTTCGATGCTATTCCTACTACTTCTATTGACATTCCATCACATAATATTTCTTCCACACCTACATCTAGTGTGCCTATAACATCAACATCCTCCACTTCTTCTTCTGACATTCCTATGATCACTCATAATGGCAAGCTGCAACAACTCAATACACCATTCACATATTCTACCATTCCTTCACATGATATCTTATCACTCATGCATGTTGTTGGTTAATTACAATCTCAAGTCCAATCTCTCACTCTTGAAAGCAAGGCCTATTATGCTTCTATTGATAACAATTCTTTACATGGAAATCCTATTCCAAAAAGATTCATAATTCAACATTCCCTAAGGATTTCATTATGCCTACATTTTCATGCTTTGATGGTACTAACAATCCATATTTGCATCTCAAACATTATCGTCTAGCTATGGATTCTTACTCCAATGATCGATTATTGCTTAAATATTTTTGTCATAGTCTTACCGATGATGCTCTCCAATGGTACACACATCTACCTTTTAGATCTATTAGTACCTATTGTGAGATGGAAGAGGTCTTCCTTCATTGCTTCATACTTAACAATGGCCCTAGAGTCACACATGACCACTTACCTAGCTTACATCAAGGCAAGACAAAACCTATTATTGATTACATTTTGCATTTTAATGCTTGCATGCATCGCTAGTCTTTCAGCCCATGATCTAGAGAAGCAATTCATATTTTGTCGTGGCTTGATTCCTTGCTTTAAAGCAATGGTTGCAATATGATACATGCGAATCATTTACACTCTTATGCTATAAAGTCATTGATTTAGAACATGATCTCAAATGTTGTAAATATCATAGATCCTCCTATTGTTTATGTTTCAACTTCATCATCTAGTTCTTCTCCTCTTCCATCCATTAAGCGTTCTCCAAGGTCTCCATCTCCTCCACCCTATAATAAAGTTCAATCTCCTCCACCATTTCGGATCTACCCAATACCTCTACATCTCCTACTCGTGAGCCATTGCACTTTTCACATACTCGCTAGGCCTCATGATGTGTTGTGTGCTTTGCTTGATAAACACTTGATTCACTTACCTTCTAATCAACATCATCCACCTCATCGTTTGCAACGTCAACGTGATCAACCTTATTATAACTATCATCACATCAATGGCCATCACAACAATGACTGTTAGCACCCTTCATGATAGATTACAACAATTAGAAGAAAAGGGTGTCACCGCTTTGGCTCTCGCTCTCGTGAGCGGTCTATGTCTCCAATTCCATGCAAGTGTGTTATTACTCTAGTGCATTTATCTCCTTCACCACTTTTAAGGTCATTACTCATCCACCACCGTAGGTCATTATTCATGCATGCCCTCCATCTCATTCATCCATCGCGCACCATATCATCTGCCACACACGTTGCTCGTATACTACACATTAGTTGCCTAAGCCGTCACCATATCCCATCATTAGCACTATATCATTAGGCATTCGGTGGGCATATTTCACGTCAATGTACGGATCAAAGTGTCAAAAATCAATGACCAATAAGCATCCCCTACAGCAATTTAAAACACTACATTAGTTCATATCTACAATGTCGATGACATGGTTAAATACATAAGTAACAATCCACAATTAACAACACACATATACTCACACTCTGCTCTCGCCCCCACCACATCACCACCACCATTATGGGCAGGTGCCTTCCCTCTACTCTACCAATTGGTGGTGCACCCGCACATTCACAACAACTGGATATAAGTAACACCCATTGGTGCACTTTCCACCATACACTATATGCCTATGTACACCTGCATCATCCTCCCGTAAGAGATCTATGGCCGCATCTCGACTCCTCTAGACTAGGAGGTACTAGATGTAGCTCTATGAGCCTTGGTACAGATCTAACCTCCTTTGTGACCTCGTGGCTCTCACTCATATATACGGCTCTAGGGGTACATCCTGAGCCATGCTAAATTGTCATGATACACTCTCTCTCCCATGAAATAGCTCCACCACCCCAAGAAACCTATCCTCTAACCACATAGTACGACGTATACATCGAAGCTCCACTACATCCTCCCGACCATCCTCCTTAGTTTTGATATGGCCTCAGCCCCATGCGATCCAAAATCAATCTATATGTATCAATATCCATCCTCTACTCCGCACACCTACCCATCTCGCAACAAATATATCTGGCCTCACCCACTCCACACGAGGCCCACCAAGTGGCCTCAATATCACAATATGCTCGTAAGCCCACACATGTAACAAAGTGGTGGCACCTAGTCCACCCCCATGCTCCTCATGTGTGAACCTATATAGATCCATGTATAAATGGGATAACACACATCATGCCCAAGCATATATCGTCCCATCCTCCTCTATACAACGACAAATATCATGCATCTTATACAAGATGCTTACACCACCACCTTCCACTACAACTTAAGAAGCGATCACAACATCGGTATATTATGGGGCACATCCCCCATCCTCGCTATGTTTCACAAGCCATGGTCTAGTACATCCCACTCATCATCTGACAAACCCAATCCTAACAATGTGCTCAAATGATGACCACCACAAAACTCCCGTGAATGAATATCCTCTACACAACATAACACAACAATGAACATGAAATTAGTACCTCGTATGCATGCCAAAACACTAAAAAAATCCATTAACAACCATCACTCTTTACATTCACAACATTTTGGGATAAAAACAAGCTTCATGGGTCATCAATGCCCGGGAGCAGGATGCGTGTGCGCTAAAGCAGTCACCAAAGACCCATATTTGGGTGCTAGCATCCCAAAGATCATTAGCGTATTTCACTACTCTTTACTAGGCCAAAAACCCTAAAACTCCAAAACATTTTTTTGCAAAAATTCATGAAAAATAACTCATTTCAACACAATTTTCTAAAAATAATCACACTCACCAGTTCATCTGTCGTATGTGATGTCAAAACTACCTCCATCATCTCGAATTGACTCAATCACGATGCTCTCACTTGCAACATCTTCACACACCCAAATCTCAAAATCACACTCGTGCAATGATCAAATGAAATACTTATTCACTTTTTCCTATTACTATTTATAGTAAATTTCAATCTCCTACCTCGCTATAGTCACTATTTACACCATTCTCCCAACTAATACACATCACACGATTTTGATCATATCTTAAGCATCACTATTATGATTTTTGTCTCATTTGTGCCATTCTCTTCAGAATTATGCTCACTATCATATTCTTCACATTCCACAAAAACTATATTCCTACTCGATACAACTCCAAAAAATATACACACAATTTTACAACTACTACTATATCACACTTAGATCGCAATTACATCATCACAAATTTACTTTCAGCTCAATGTTCATTCTCATCATCACTCTCCCTTTCACCGAAAGGGAGGGCATACAATCGGGTCATCTTATAATTCTCCTCATACATGTCTATTCGCGATCATTCTACATTTCTAATTCGTCATTATCAAAAATTTGCTCGTACATCATGTGACATTTCACACCATTTTCTACCAATTCCCCCTAATGACCTAATATGGGGGAAACAAGCATAAAATATCTCCATGAGTAATCAATCAAACACATTCAAATATCAAACACAAATATTCTACTATTCGAATCACATCAATCAATCCACACAAACACAAAGTGTATTTTTCCTCCCATATGACCTAACTTGGGAGTTATATCACCACTTTCCCAGATGACCTAACATGGGAAGTTATCTCCACATTTTCTACCACTTCTAGATGACCTAACATGGAAGCCATCTCATACATACCGCAACACCCTTAGAGTGGGGGAAATGAGATGTCATTTCCTTTCCATATTGCTCATATATGGGTTATTCACATTTGATCGAAATGTATCGAAATGAACAAAATTTGGTCTTTGTCCATCTGCAAGTGACTAGACCTTTTGAGGATGTAGTTAAAGTTAGAGGTAAAACTAGACCTCTCTCCCTACACTCTTCCTCTAGCGGCAGGACACCCAAATCCTCAATTTTTCACATATACAAAAATCAGGTTGGGAACTGATCACTCCCTACCCCAACAAATCTCCATCAGCGACAAAAAATCAAAATATCCAATCACTCAAAATTAAATCATCAATCTTTCTTAGTGATCTCCTCTTAACGGTTCGTCATATCTCTTTACGCCACATGGATCGACACGCTGATCCATGGTTCACCACACTATATGTTCTTATTTTGTGCATACTTCTGCAATAAGGATTTCTCCGGACTCCTCACATGTATGTTCCTTACTTCCTTTACACTACTTGAATTTCATTCAAATAAAATAAAGGAGGGGCAAATGTAGACATAAAATCATGCACTTACTACTATTTACTATACTTTGAAAAGTATGTTGTTTTATATATGGATCTTGAGTAAGAAAAATATTCATAATGGCATACTAACTAGTCTCGCATATTTGTGTTGTTTATCTCTATTGATTTTATCTTGCACACTTATCACTCATACACCCAATTTTGGTCAAGTCACAAGGATCCCTATCTCTCGCCTTCATACATTTGTCGTTAATTGTTTCTCGATCGACACTAGCGCCCATGACTGGACACTAGCGCCCATGATTGGACACTAACACCCAAACGCTCATGTCCATCCTGGGCGCCTCGTGTCCTCTTTATTTTTTATCTTATTTTTAACATTTGAGGTTGGTCCTTTCGGTTTTTCCACTCATATCCCAAGGTACTAGTTGGCATGTCGGGTCATTAGTGTCGAAATTCAAGCAAGAGATCCCTATATAAACACAACATACATACCATTATAATGGCGGGCAATTACTATCAAGGGCTATCTATCTACATATCAAAGGGACTACATCTTGGGATTATTACTCTGCATACACAACTGCATAGGAAGGGGAAGCTCATTTTCCATCCACACATTTGTATTTACATCTAGTTATTGCCCCTATCTTGGCATCATCGACACAAGGGAAACCTAGGAGCACTATTACACACACAATCACGTAGAACTACATTGGGTATGAGATGTACTAAAAGCTCACCGTAAGTTCACTAGTTGATAGCAAAATTGAGGACAGTCCAAACCCTCATTTTACATATTTATTTTTTAGGATTTGATGTCTTTCTCGAGGGTTTTACAGAAGTTTTTGTATTGCATATTTACAGATACTCCTTTGAAATCAAATTGCAACCCACTGGCGATTAAATGTGAGCAATCCGAAACCCTAGTGACAATATCAAAACCAAGTTCTGATATTTTTGGAAGACTCTGGATCGCCCCCACGGGCACCCTCGACCTTACCCAGGCACCCGTGTCCAAGCATTTCTAGCATCTCTACATTTTTCTAAGCCGTATTACAACAACTTGTGTTTTTGTTACATCATCTTTCCCAGCCTTAGATACACTTTGAGATAAGAAAATCAAGGTAAGTGCCCTATCTCTTTCATTTTTCTTTCATAATTAAATCAAATAAATTTCCTAACATCTTGTATTTCATTGTATATCATTTGTAACAACCATTGCTTTCAAATTTTAATAAAATATTTCAAATTTTATTAAATAACCCATGTATTGAATCCGCACTACGCCAAATGCACACTTTAATAAGTTTCTATGTAAATTATGTTTTCTTGAAGTGTCTAATATGCGTGATATCTTATCCACATGCTCCTTCCAACCCTTGTTGACAATGAAAATGTCATCCAAGTAGAATATGAAGGATTTGATGAAGCGTTGAAGTAATTCATCATCAAGCACATGAATATAAACCGTATGTTGATCAATCTAAAAGGCACAACCAACCATTCATACAATCCTTCCCATGTATTGAGAAAATCATCTAGATGTATTTAGGATGGATTGAGACTTAGATGTAACCAGACACCAGTTGATGTTGGTGAAGTATTATGCACCTTAGATACGATTCAAGAAGTTTTTAATGCATGGAAGTGGATACCAATTCTATCACATGATTTTTTTGAGTGCATAATAGTCTAAATAAAGTCACTATATCCCATATTTCTTGGACACTAAAACTATCAAGTTCCCACAAAGGGAAGAGTTGAGCTTGCTATTTTTATAATTGAGGAGCTCTTGTATTTGGTGCCATAATTCATTATTCTCCGAAGTAATATGTTTTATGATGGGTCATTTGGAAGAGGTGATCTAGGGACCAAATCGATGTAGTTCTTTACCGCACACTATGTTGGATGGCCCACATGAGGATGGTCATTTGGTAGAAAAATTCAGATTCATGTACGATCATGGGAATCCAAATGTTACCCCTAAGTTTTAGGATTTACCATTATGTAGTCTAATTATTCATCCCCTTTTACATTATTATCCCGATTTAAATGATATATCAAGACAAAATATGTAAATACAAATTACCTTTGGTAAGATCACGTGTTGTATACCACCTTATTAAGGTGACCCCCATGTGAGAGGCCTTTTTAGTTCCACAAATATTTCACTATGTTTTTAGTACTGGTTGAGTTTTTGTTTTTGTGATTATGTTGGCATAGTATTGGCTTTCAATCTCTCATTCTATCTGCACATGTGTTTTTGGTATAATGTTGAGCAACATGAATTTATGCATGTAATATATGAGTTTATGACATTTTTTGGTAGATATCATTGTAATTTTCATCATTAGATAAGACTAAAAGAGATTAAATATTCAATATTTATCCTAAAGTGTCCATTTATGTGGCTTTACTTGATATTTAGAATCATGGTTAACTCCGAGACACAATATTATAAGTGAAATTTTCCTCAATTGGATTGAATTTACATGAAAATGTAGATTGCCATCAAACATATATATTGTTTCCTAATGGAGCTATTAATGTGAGTATGGGTGAAAATGTGTAGCTCAAGAGGAAGTAAAATGAGTGTTGGAAACTTTAGACATCGAGAGGGGGTGAATCAGTGTTTGATCAAACTTTTGAAACAATTTCCAATTCTTTAATCATACAAAACTAAACAATCTTAACCATGATAATGCATGAACATTCAAACATGAAGAGGAGAGAGAGAGAGGAAAACACATATGAACACAATATGTAATGTGGGAAACCCTTCAAGGGAGAAAACCCCACTCGAAACCAGAGAAATAACTCATTCTCTCAAGTATTCAACCTCCCGCAAACTTATAGTCATGAGAACATCACATACACTCTATATTCTTCCTTACTTCACATGTCATTCTCCTTCTTCAAATCATGACTATTCATTAATGTTTTAGTCAAACCTCTTGCATATACTTTCACCTAATGTTGAAGCATAATCAACATTATCTCTTCAAAAACAACTCTTCATTTCTTTAACAACACCTCATGCATAAGGATGAACTTTTTATATATCACAAGATCAACTATCACACATGAATTTTCACTTCATATCCCACAAAAACTTCACTTTACTCACTTTTCATATGTATAAGGATATGAAAGACTTCAAAAATGAAACTCCCAACTCACAATAATTATTTCTAACTCATATTTACAGGTACTTTTTCAAACATTTCATATTCTTGTTTATATTATCTGAGGATGATACTGACAAAATATGAATCTTAAACTTCCCAACTTTATGAATTTTCTCGATATCCACCCCGCAAATAGATTGTAACTGCCAATGGACTAATTTGTCTCATTCTTTGGCGAGTGGGTAGATCTCGAGGCATAACAAAGATAATATCTAGGTTTCAATATCATACAAAAACCATTACTAGAGCTCCAATCTTATTTATAACCTCCTTTCCTTTCCTTTTCTCGCCATTTTTCCTTCACACTTGTTTGGAGCACTCATTTGTGAGCTATAGGTGCACACACAAGAGAATACAATTTTGAACTTGATGAGTGAATGAATTTGTGAAGCTAATCTCTTGCCATGATTTTACAGGTACTAAGGAGGTCTGCATCACTAATATGAGCTTGAGTTTCAACACAACTACACCTTGAATTTTCTTCTTCATCCATTCACAACATTCTTTGCATGCATAATGAGCAAGAATTGAGATTGTCATGTTTATGACATATAGAACTGCAAGGAGAAAGTCTTAAACTGATGTTAAGATTGAGGAGGATACTTTTTGACCTATAGACAATCTTCTACACAAGACATAATAGAGTACAACTATTTCCTTCTTAACTCATGCATTGGAGCAAGGTATTCACAAATTTACATGCACAAATTTGCACCTTCAAAGGTTGAGTAAGAACATCCCATAACTTTTTCACTTAGGAATCCAATGTTACATTTCAAATATGATGAAGGTGATGTTCAACTCACTAGGTCTGCAGTTTGCTTCATTTCATAGACAATGGCTCAAACTTGCATGATTCACTAGACACACTCAAATTGGTTTTTGAGCTTCAAAACACAATTTTGCTTCACCTTGAATTTAACAACTTAAAGTGCATTTTTATGATCAATCCCTATATAGACACTTCAAAAGGAACCTTTACTCCATGCCTAACCACTCTTTGCAATTGAGGTAAGAGGAAGAAACAAGTTTCAAGACTATTCACTAGGCCTTATTGACTGCCTCAAGAAGCCAAATTTGGATCATTTGTGTTAGACCACAAAAACACTTCATCAAATCAAGAAATGAGATTGAATGGACTATATTGGACTCATACCATCTGTATATACTTATTTTGCACTTAGGAACATGAGTTTTCATCAAGTTTCACTCATCCACCAAAGACTAGTTTTATGTTTGTTTAGCTCTTAATAGGAGACTAGTTAGATTGACATGGTTCACACCAAATATTAAATGTACTTCCTTACAACTCTTCATGATTACCAAGAACAACATCACGTCAAGCTTTCACAAAGGAAGATTCATCTTGAGCTATCCAATCAAGACCGTATAGCCAAACTTATTCAAACCAGGGCAAAATCCATATAGTACCATCATACTTGATAAAAAATGCCATCAACTTGGACTAGGAGGAATTACCTACAGATTTGAGTGGTTGTATCAGCTTGCACAACTAATTTTATTCCCTTAAGAATAATTTTCCTTCTACTAGTGCAAAACAAACATTTGGAGAGGGTTTGATCACTGGTATAAAAATGAATAGAATTTTTTTGTTCTTCAACCATTTTTCCTCAAATATTTTGCAAAATTTCAGTCTTGGAGTGATCTTCAAAAATCCTCTTATGATTTATCTCAAGAAGGATTGTCAAATTTTCTTTAGTGCTAGGGAGCTAGGTTACTGTTTTAACATGTTTAGTTTAACCCGGTTTTGGTAAAAATTGAAAATCTTCAACAAAATCATTCTTAGGTCTCCAAATTTTGACCACACCTTCACAACTCCTCTCGCCGTGATTTACAATGACCACTTTTTCATAGTTATCTCTACAAAGATCTGCCCTATCTCATTTATGTAGCATTTGTTCACTAGTTATGAGGAAGTGTGCTATATAGACCTATATAAGTGCTCAAATCACCTCCTTAGTCACTTGTGAAGCCTTGTACACCTCATATACCATCATATTGTGCTCATTCCATGCTTGGTTTGCATCATCATACCTTGGCTCATCATCCCTTTCCTATTGAGCTTTCTGCACCGAAAAAAAGCTTAGAATGACCAACTCCATGCCCTATAAGCCTAATTTTTTACCTAATACTCCTCCTATGCATGATATGCCAGCTCATACTACTCTAACCATGTTGGTCCATTTCTCATGTTTCCATGCCAACATGTTTGACCTAGAGCTACCTTATTCTTCATAAGTTGACCATGTGGGCTTGTTACAAACTCAATACAACCACCATACACACATCTCATGGACCACATTTGACATTATTAAATCTTCATACAACCTTGGGAGGACTCAAAGACTCAATTATGCAATTTTTTTACTTGATCAAACACCTAGACCATGCTTGAATCCATGCCATCGTGACTTGACACCTCATGAAAACACTTGGACAACTTGGGTAGACACCTGAAACACTTTGGACATCCTATCACATCACTTGAACACTTGACATCAATGACAACACATTACTATGATATCCAATAATGTGTTGAGATATTATGTTATTTTGACTCCCATTGTCAATAAAGACATGGAACATGTTTCCTTCAACCCAAAAACTTGTGTAGGAGAGGTTCTTTCGCTTCCTTAGAAACATTGGTGACATTGGTACTAGTGATCAAATCAAGACATATCTTGATCAACATCATCAATTTGTGTGGGACTTGATGTAGATTATGCAAGAAATGATTTTTCCATGTAACATTTATAATCTTCATGGGTATATTATCGATGTCAATGAAAATAGTTTCCACCCATCTTTTTCTTACCTTTATCTTAGAAGTTGAAAGGTGTAGAACCCTTCTTGTTCTATTGGGTGAGCCTTCTTAGGTTTCTTCCTTTTGTGAAAACCATTATAATTATATTACATAGGGGTTTGAAATGGTGCATTTTGTGTGGGAAGACTATTGCACACACTATTGATAAAGTTGCAAAACACTACATCATTTTGGAATCTGCTACAATATTTTTGGTGTTGTAGTATACTTAACCCAAATATTCGAAGTTAAGAGTTCCATCTTAGCACACAAATAAGGTGAGATTCTAATTATGTACACCAACACCTTATATTTCTCTAAGAGATCCTTGTGCAACTATGAAAAATAGTCATGGAACTCGTTGGTGCAGTCCTCAACCAACAACTCCTTATGTTTCTAAATTTTTGGTACCTTAATGTATTCATCCTCAAAATGTTTAAGTGGGTAGTGATACTTTTATAAAGAGTTGAAAAATCATATGATGTACAAATGGATTGGAAATATTTATCACATTATGCATTGAATGTCTCACAACCTAGTTGGACACTAAAATGGACATCTTTAATGGCATGAAGGTGATAATATATTTGTAAGTGAAGTCATTGATTGAGAAATATGCCTTAGGTTTTTGTAAAAACTGGTCGAATGATGTGAAATCAATCATTCCATCAAACACTAGGATATCGAGGTTCACTTAGACCTTGAAATGGGTGTAATGTTGAAACCACGTGCAAGATGAATAGGAAAAATGTGTTCTCTTATTGAATTAATTTGAATCATAAAAGTATGGAATTAGGTGAAGAAATAATTGATATGTGCTTCCATGAAATCCTTAATGATGTTTTGGACATCTTGAATGAAATCATATTGTCAATAGACAATAACCATCTTACTCTTATTATGATTTTCTTTCAGCCATGTGGAAATTGAATGAAATTCTTGTTCTTATTTTTCTCATTGCGCTCATGTGTGTATACACATAGAAAATAAAAAAAATCTTATACCAATTATACACACAAATATTCCTAGATCCTTGTACATGGGAAATCATGCACTACTTAGAGAAGCAAAGATGTAAGATTGAATGTAGGTTATGAATGCAATGAACCAAACAAACAACAATATAACATACACCTTATTTGTAGGAACTTTTATTTAGTAATGGTGAATGGAGAAATATTGATATATATATATATATATATATATATATATATATAAAATACAATTGAGAAGGTATTCTATTAGAAGGGGAATCCATCCTTATTTACTATATAGCCTAGTGAAAATGATATTACAAACTAATGATTTATGGAAAAGGAACGAAAAATATATATGGCATTTCTCAAACAAGTGAAAACTTGTAAATGCATACGACACACATACACACAAAGACAAACACAAAGACAAACACAAAGACACACATAAACACACATAGATAAAGACACGTACACACATATACACACAAAGACACACACACACAAAACACACACAAACATAGACACACACATAAACACACAAAAACACACATATAGACACACATACACACATACGAACACACATAGACACAATACACACACACACACACACACATAGAGAGAGACGAGAGAGACATAGACAGAGAGAGAGAGAGAGAGAGAAACAGAGAGAGACAGAGACACACACATACCCATATCCATAACCATACCCATACCCATACCCATAAGTGCACAAGCACACGCACACACACACATGCACACACGTTCACAAAACACATACACATGCACACACACACACACATGCACACGCACACACAAAGACACAACCATAAACACACATACACACACACATGCATATCCATAACCATACCCATACCCATACCCATAAGTGCACAAGCGCGCACACACACACACACATGCACACACGTTCACAAAACACACATACACATGCACACGCACACACAAAGAGGGACACAACCATAAACACACATATACACACATGCATGCACGGACATGCACATGCCATATTAATTTTTCTTCCTGCTTTAATTAGGAAGTGTTGAATCATGGAATCCAACATACGGAATAAGGATGTGCCATATTAAAATACTTACTAAAAATCATGTGCAACAAGTGAATGATATAGTAACATATTCCTACGAATACGGGTGATAACATAAGATTGCAAGATGTACATGATATAAAGTAAGTGTGTGAGATGTAAGGTATTTCATAGAGAAAAAACCAAGGTTTTGTGGGACTTGAAAAATGGTACTAAGTGTTGGGAATGATATAAAAGAAGAAAAAACATGTGTGGAGTGGTACAACCGGTTGTGTTCAATACCACGAGGTCAGATACTTTCCATGGCATTCCATGAAGGTAAGGAAAACTACACAAAGGGAGTAAACCAATAGTGATGTTGTGAAGAAAGTGGGTGATCATTTTATGCCACCGTGAGGTTATATTCTTTTGGCTAGATGTCAAAATTTGTAGAGCCAAATTTATGGGAGGATTACATGTTTGATTCTTTTGAAAGGAAGGATATAAATTTGCATGAAAATGATGTTTCATATGAGGATGAAATGAGAATTTATTTTTATGTATGTCATCGTGTTTATATATGTGTTTTCCATTACTATACATTTTTATATAATATGTGATGCATTTAATGTTTTTTGAGATAAGTGATTTGTAGCCTTCACTCTCATTTCAAAATGGAATTGTTTTACTGATTCATGCCACATCATATAGATAATTTCATATTCAATGATGAATTACATGATTCACATGGGTCGGTTTGATTACACCGAGACATTTTATTGTTTTTGAGTGACATTTGATCATAAATTTGAACATTATATATCTCTTAAACAAATAATTTGGATATTTTATATCATTTTGAGGAAATATTTGGACATTCTATATGATTTTGAGGAACATTTTCACATTATTTAATAACATTGAGGAATAAAATGATTACATGGGGCATGGATTGCATCTATGCATTTTTTTCTATTTCTAAGTTTAGATCAATGGGGAATGAGGGTAATACACAAATTTATAGGTCTATAAGGTTTTGGGGTTCCAAAAGTATAGTTTTTAATCATTAGACCCTTGTTTGATTCATTGGATAAGATGAAATAAGGTTTGATTAATTTTCTCCATTTAAATTATGTTATTCAAACACCCAGGGTAGTGTGGTTGAAATTGTTACACCACTCGACTTATAACACAACCTTTTATAGTGGTATTTGGGGATTTAAAACTCCTTAATTCAATTGTTTAGTGGCTATATATTATTTGACATGTTTACCCCAATGAAACTTTCCAATCATGTTCAACAAGTGCTCACTTTTTTACATACCATCAAGTGTATTCATTCCTTCAATTTTCATTTTCAATAATTTCATGGCTTAGATATTTCAATTTTCTTATCATATAAGAGATTAATTTACACATATTTCATTGCAATTTTTACATGGAATGAACGATGCATTCTAGTTACACATGTCAACAGTGAATTATGGTTATCATGTGCATCAAATTTCGTTTATCACTTTGATTTATTTTTCAAATACTAGATTAAAAGGGGGAACAATAGAAATATAAATATGGTCTTTGCAACTTGGTAACATTGAGTTTGGCATATTTTGAAATTATTGGACAATAGCCATGTATCTATATCTTGGGCACCCTCCCATTAGTTTGACCTCTACTATATTGACCAGTCTACATTTACTAGTCATATTTATTCATGATTACATATCAAACTATATCGTTACTCTTTAACAAAATTATCTATTTATAAGATCCATATTTTTACTCTCACAAGACAATGATATATTTGAATAGTGTTAGCTATTACATATATCTGACCTTGATGATAATGTCCAAGGGCCTTCGATGAATAGTTTTAAAATTAAGAAATCTCCATAATATTAGCCTAGACATTCTTCATGGGTCTTCTATGGAAGGAAATAAATGAAGAGTCACTCATATGTAAAAATGACTTCATATGCCCCACTATCAATCCAAATGGATGGGGTCAAAAATTAGTTCAATTGGGTCTAGTGTTTGATTGTCGATTCAAATGACATGTGGGATTAGGTCTTCCTATATTTCCTCGATATTATAAGGGGTTATCCCATATGATTTAGATATTATGAATGGTAACACCTACTCTAGGTTGTTGAAATTTTGTTCCTTGGTACCAAAAAAACCCCATATGTCATTTATTTCCTCTCAAGAATCTTGTAAACACCTCCTACACTCTTAGAGCACTATCACATACAATAAAGATCATTACCAAAGGATTGTACATTAAAAAATATTCAATTAACATCTCTATAGAAGTCTAATATGTCAAATGTGCATTCAAAGGAGTAAAATTTGCATGGTGTTGAGTGTCAAATCTCAAAGGAAGGATCGATTTATTTATTCACATGATTTTTGCATCCAAATGCGAGGGATATCTACATGGGTTTTATCCCTCCTCAAGATTATTCATACATAATAAACATTCAACCATCAAGGTTTGGTTAGGGCTAGTCCAACTATATTTTAAGGTCTCTTGTGGTCGACACATGTACAATTATGATTTAGATAAAGGAGAAAGAAAACATACATCATTGCATAGGATCAAAGAGCTTGCAAGAATAATAAAGAAGATTGTAGACAAAGGTGAATTTTTACAAAAGTTTCAGCCCAAAGCCCCTCAAGGATATTACTAACCAACCTAGATAGTGAAAAATAATTATAGGAATATGAATTTACCTACAAAATCTTGTTAAGGGGCTTAGAATAGTTGGTTCACTATTATTTTGTAAGAAAATGTACTTTGGAAGGTTAGGGTTTCAAAATGCACAAACTAATTTTAAGTGCCAATGTTTCTTGTGAGGAAAATTATATTTTTCTAAATAAATAAAAATATAGAAGGAGATTGAAAAAACTATTGTAAATGGGGGAATTATGTTATATATTTTGCAAAGGGAGCTTGATTATTAAGGGGATATTTTTAAAAATAAGGGGGTGATAATTTTACAAAGTGGGATTCTTTTCTTTTTTCACGCAACGAGTGTTTTTGTGCTCCATTACAAAGGATGTTTCCATTCTATTTTTTTGGAATTAAGGCATTTTTCCTCGACCACGTGTTGTGCTTGGGATACTTGTCTAGACCTATAAAGAGTGCTGCCCTTACCCTACTAGAGGCTATATGTAGCCACCAAATCACACATTTTGGTACATTTATAGGTCCTAATCACATACTTGCATTCATATGATTCCTAAGTGAGAAAAGTACTAATTGATTACTGTTTTGGCCTCTTTGCTTTCTTTTTATTTCCTTCTTGGTCTTACACACCCACCTCCTAGTCCGACCTTTGCGACTTCAAATTTTGTAAGTCTCGACACTATTTCCCAGCCAGACGCCAATTCCCGATGCCCACATACCCTCCGGGATCCCCGACCTCTTTGTATCTTACTCACCTCTTTTGGGCCTTTTCTAGCTGTTGGGAATCTTGTTTTCTTATGGGTCAGCCTTTTAGTGGTTAATTACAAAATTCAAACAAGGGAATCATATAAACAAATCAAGGACCAAGCTCTAAGCAGATACTATTACCACCTAAGGTTGCATCCAAAGGCATTACTAAGAGCATCAAAACATCCATCTAGCTTCATTCAAGGACAAGGTACGTATTTTCTCGCATACACTTCATAGGAGTGGAAGTTAATTTTTCCATACACATATCTACTTACATTACTACATCTAGCTATTTCTCGGTATCACATGCATCTTGCATCTTGAAGAGACTCCTACGACATGATTCTTACACACACACATGAGAACTACATGGAGTTTGAAATGTAGTGGAGCATCGGATCATAAGTTCACTCAATCGGTGATTGTGAGGGGTCAGTTTGACTCCCCATTTGCATCTTTTTCATTTTATGATTTGATGTGTTTTGGGGTTTTGCAAGAGATCATTTGTTTTACAGGTTACATGAAAATTCTATGGACATCTAGTGACGTACATGCGATAAACAATGAATAAGTATGAAACTCTTATGACCCAGAAAAATTTAGAAGCTGAGGACCTTCCTGGATGCTAAAGCCCAGATCGGGTCACCGAGCCTAAGCACTCTTGACCTTCTCAGTAGGTGCTTTTTCTAGGCTCATTCACACACTCCAAAATTTATACTAAGAATTTGTGACACTTTGCTTCAACCTTTTTAGTAGTTTTCCCACCGCACATGCCCCGCATCAATCGTTAATAAGCTAAGTTATTCCTTCCTCTCTTGCACTTAGGGTTTCAATTTCTACTTGCTTATTGCTTGTGTCATATATGTGTTTTACTGTTTTATCTATTACACGTGACTCTGAAATAACCTCTAGGGTTTTTACTAAAATTCAATATTTGTTAAATCATTTGGTGAACCCGTCTCATTCGAACACTCTTGGATCCTCATCTTTCTTCTCTCATGGATCATAAAATTCCTCAAATTTCTTTGTATGATTTACTTCAAATGCATCCCAATTGTAAGGTTATTCTGAAAAATTACCTCAACACCATGTATCTCCCTAGAGATACACGCCACTAGCTCAAGTGAGTGTCATTTTTATCGTCTCTCCGACGACCCTAGCCTTCGTGATCCTCCATCCAATAAACCCATCTTGGATTCAATTCAAGCTTTACATTATTTATTTCATGAAAAAATTTAGGCTATGGAATCCACGATTACATCTCTTAAATCTAAAATCTAACATCTTAAGGATGCTTCTCAGGCTCATGCTAGTTCTTATTCTCATCCTCATTCTATGTCTTCTACATGTGCTCATATCAATGAGCCTCAAGTCTTGCCATTACTGGAGCTTATCACGTCTGATCATAATGTTAAGCAACATGATATTCTTACTTGAGCTCCTTAGTCATCAATTGATCACTTTTCCATCTACTCATGGCTATCCTCCTTATCATCTTACAAAATATCAAGGTCATCCATATTGTAATTATCATTGAATTAATAGACATAATGACAATGACTACTATGCTTTACAACAAATAATTAAGCATCTTGAGCATCAAGGATTTATCTCATTCATTGCACAACATTCTGTTGCATGCCCATCTATAAATGCTACATCCAAATGGGCTCCTAAATCTACTCCTTCTATGTCCAATGAGCATCATGCCACCACTTCTAATGTGCCTTCTTTGGTCAGTCAAGCACCACCTATTCAACCCATTCCAACTAAGAAATCACCTCTCAAGGTTCATCTTCCATCACCTCCTCCTACTAAGTCATCTACAACATTATTGAGTCAAACTAAAAACCTCCTCTAAAGATTGGTATAACTCCTCCACCTCTCAAGTCTTCTACAAAATTACCAATTCCAAATAAGCAACCACTCACTACACAAGATCAAAAAAATATAGCTGGCCTCTTTTGAATTTCACTACTCAAGGCCCCTTCACAATCACCACTTCAACGTCTAATCAATTTTGTCACGAAAAATAATCCTTACATCGATCCCCTTAACATCATCACTTAGATCTCCATATCTTACGTAGTTAGGGGCATCACACTTACTCTTCCCCCTTCTAGCATCACCAGGTGAGTATAATTTTCTACTATTACGCTCTGTGCTTCATATTTCACATCCTTGAGCAATATTACACAACTTGATACACTTGTATCATCACTTCCCTATGCTGCACCCTTATGCTTCGGTTCACACTTGATTGTTGAGGGCATACTACATACATGAACCTCACATACTACACATTTCTACACATTCATTCATGACACATCTTTCTAGCATCACACTCTCACATAACACACTTCCCGATGAAACACGCTAGTTCCATGGTTCATACTCGAATGTTGAGGATCTAAATATAAAATGAACCTCACCTCATTCCACACTATTCATGCTCTATACATCATTGATATATATTTTTAGCGCATAGTTCAAACATTTCCCGATGACACACTCTTATTCTATGGTTCATTCTTGAATGTTGAGGGGTCTTTTATAAATGAACCTCATTTCACTCATGCTCATTCACATCCACTTGGGGAACATGTTGTTCATATCACATTCACATTGCATATCATTCCATCTCACTCATTCACAACATACTACATATCTTGGTTGCACATTGTTCTTGCTTACTTATACTCACATGTACACTTTGCTTACTATGTTAGAGAGATATTGATTAACTAAAACATGAAATTATACTCCTATTCTAGTGTAATCGATGCTATGCAAAGCAATAATATTAGCCAAATAAATAAAAGAAATGACTCAAACAACTAATTAAATAGAAATGTAAAACCCTAATATGCAAAAGGGGTTAGGAAGTCCTTAGTTGATTCGACAAAGGTGTGGGACTATGTGTCGCAGTGCTAACTAGGTGAACAAGAGGAGGAAAATAACACAAAAATCTCGAGAAAACATAGATCCAGCCATCTTTTTGGGTCGGGCACTGAAAGGGACATGGGTGCCTGTGGGCACCATGGTTTGAGAATCGGGCGCCCTAATTTACGAAATGACCCAAAACCCTCCTTTGAGGTGTCACTAGATGTTTTCTATGTGCTCTTATTTTCACACTCTTCATTGAACTGCTACGGATGTCACCGTAAATCGAAGATGAAGGAAAGACATGGAAAACCCCGGGAAAATGTCAAAACCCCAAAGAAAAAAATATGCATATGAAGGGGTCGGTTTGTCCTCCTACCACAATCATAGAATTATTAATTGAGTGTTGCACTACATCTCAAACCCAATGTAGTTTTAGGTGTGTGTGTGTGTAAATTATGCCCTATGTTGCTCTTGTGCCAGTTGCACTTTGTGAAGTAGTGAGAAATAACTAGATGTAGAATGTAATAAATGTGTGCATGGAAATAATAGACTCCCCTCCTATGAAGTGTGATGCAGATGAACCAACCTTGTGTGCCTTGTGATGAAGCTAGATGGATGCAAATGTAGCTTTAGATGCCTTTGATGGATGCAACCTAGATGTGTGATAGTAAGTTCTTAGTTCTTGGTCCCTCATTATAGTCACATAACTTTATATTTATATGGTTCTCTTGTTCTAATTTTGTAATTAACCCCGAAAAGGATGACCACTAAAGCGATAGGAAGCTCAAATGACTAGAAAGTTCCCAAAAGATGAGAGTAAAGTATAAAGAGGATTAGGGAACCCAACATGGGACCAGGGATCCCGGATGCCCTAGTCCTAGGGGAACCCCACCATAAGTAGAAAGACATAAATGAAAAACAGATCAAGTGAGTGTAGGTGTAAGATAGAAAAATATGATAGATAACAATGCAAATATGGCCAAAGACATGGGTTAACTATTACTCTTTACACTCGAGAACCATATGAATAGTAGTATGAGACCGAGATTGAATATTGAATCAAATTGCATGATTTAGTGACTACATTTGCCCCCACTTTAGGTTGGTGAGCAGAAATATCAATAACATAAAGTAGATAGAGATGTGTACCTAAAAATCCATGTAGAGTGATGTAGAACCGTGCTAAAGGACTAGACAAAGCGTTGAGTGACAAAAAGATGGATCATGGAGACTAAAGATGCAAATATGTAAAAAGTAATGAAAGTGAACCTAGGCGTGGCGTGTGTGTGGATACCAATGTGTGTAGTTTACCCGCATGGTTAATCTCGTGTGTGTGATCACCATGTGTGTGTTTGTTGTTGTTGTTGTTGACTACTTGCTTCCCATACAAATGGACTTACAAAAGAGAAGATGATCAAGTAGTCAAATACACATGTATATGTGTAAAAATGCTATGTAAAGAAACATGTAGAAATAATATGAAAATAACAATGAAAAAGGAACATGTGCACCTGATCCGTGATGAGACAAAGGGTGTAGAAAGGATATCCTATAACTATCGGTGAAGTGTGAGTTTTTGGGCGATCTCATGCCACTGATGGCTAAAGTAGTGTAGGGAGAAAGATGTGTTATTCTCCAACTGTAACTATTCCCGACAATGGTGAAGAGATCTCTATACTTTATCTGTTTTTGGGTGACCTAACGTTGCTAGATGAAGTAGTGTAAGGAGGAAAGTCTGATGTATCCTCTAGCCTCGTAATCGCTCCCCGTAGATTGCTAAGGACAATCTACCCTGTAAAAGCCACTATGTATGGGGTTCGTAGACTGGTCTAAACCCACTCGTTGTAAACTAAATTGTGCCATGGATGAAGATCGTAGACTAACTGCATCTATGTACAATTACTGTGTGTAAAACCCAAATGATGCCCCCTCTTTGGGGGTGCATGAAATGTCACAGATAGGAGAATGTGGCCCCAAAAGAGAACCTACCGCATATACTAAAACTCTAACCTGTAGGGGAAGGGAATGCGCTTGGTAAAAACCAAGGCACACACAAACAAATGGCTAGAAAACAAGTGTTAATACGAACAAGAATGCATGTAGAAATAAATAATGTGTAAGCTAGAACAGAAGAAAACAATGTAAACACTCAAAGAGACAATCATAGACCACACAAAGTAGGTTGTAAACATGGGACACCACTCATGGTGTCATAAGACACTCAAGGCCGTCATGGATGCAAACAAGCAAGTGTGTACACACAACAAAGGGAAAGGCTCGTAAGTAACTAAAAACAATAGTATACAATAGCAAAAAAACAAACAAGTATGGAAGAAAATATCCTGCATAAAAAATTTACACATGAAGCACCCGTTAGCATGTTATAAAAATAACAAGTATGTCAAAGCATGTATAACCTGATAATGGAAAGTGTTAAGTACAAAATGAAACAATAACACATATAGTGTATGAATGTGGATGCCCCAATAGGTAGTGTGTCAAGAATCAGTGCTACGTGTAGAAGCTCATGTCTGTGATCAAAACTAGAAAAGGACATGAACGCACATGTGTGTATGGTAAAGATAATGACATACAAGATATTTATCTAACATGTGTAGTAAAGTGAACATGTAAAAATAAGTGCAAGAAAGAGTAAATGCAACCATAAAATGTAATATGTTGTGGATGGATGGAATGGAATGCAAAGTGGATGATAGGATCCATGTGCCCCTCGAGTGAATGGAATTGTATGTAGTGAGGTTCATTTATTATGCCCCCTCAATAGTCAAGAATGAACCAAAAATGAGAGTGCATCATCAGGAAATGGTCAAACTATGTGTTGTGTGTAGCGCACTGTGATGAATATGTGGTGATGAGATGTGACATAGATAAGCTATGCGTGAATCTATAGCCTAAGCACATATCATGACAAGATGAGTAGAAAGGAGGTGACCTGATTTAGCGTAAAGCATGTACCACTAAAAATGTAAACAAATGTGATGATGTATCCTATCAAAAGATGGTGCTAGAAGAAGTGACCACTGTCAAGCCTAAAGCGTATATCAATTAATCTAGGTATGTCACATGAGAAGAGATTGAATGATGAATGTGTAAGGGTGATGAGGTCCATTTCATGTATATACCTCAATATTCGAGTATGGACCATGAGACTAGAGTGTGTCATCGGGTAATGATGATGTTCTAAGTGTAAATTTTCTTAAATGCATCAAATTGAGTGGATTTTTAGTGGCTTGCCCAAAAGGGTGGAAAGGTGGTAAACTCCACCAACGAGTTTGTCGATAATAATATATGGACCTAGCCAATTGGGCTTGAACTTAACTTTAAGAGGGGCTTCAAAATTTGTCTTTTTATGATTTTATTTTAAAATAGGTCACCGATGTTCAACTCGTGAGAACAAATTTTGCATTGATAGTGTGTGTACAATGCAGATTAATATGCGTGGAGATGTTCGAGTGCTTGAGATGATGTGATTCCAATATTTCTAACTCAAGTAATCAATTTTCATGATATTCATTATCTTTAAGAATAACTTTAAGTGAGATACATAAGGAAGGTATCTCGAGTTCTAATGGGATGAAAACCTTAGTGCCATAAACTAGGGAAAATGAAGTAGCATTAGTAGGTGTGTGAACATTGGTATGATAAGCCCATAAGGCATAGAATAATTGATTATGCCAATTGTTACCACCTGAATCTTTTTTCTTGTGCAATATTTTGACAATGGTTTTGTTGGTGGCCTCAGCCTAGCCACTACCTTGTGGATAGTAAGGTGTAGAAAATGATTGTTTAATTATGATTTTAGTACAATTTTTTTTAGCGTCTTTATTTTTGAAAGAAGATCCATTATCAACGATAATGATAAGGTCACACTAAAGCGTGTGATGATATGGGTGGTGAGAAAACCACATATGTTAGTACCAATGACTATGCATAGGGGGCTACCTCGACCCATTTAGTAAAATATGTAGTGGCAGTAATAATAATAGATTTGTGTCCTTCAAAGATTCAAGATTGATAACAACGATGAGATCGAGTCCCCAAAGAGGGAAGGGCCAAGTTGGTGCGATAATAGGTTAGAGGTTGTATGCGTGCACGTGGTAGATATTTCGTGTTGTTGGAATTTTTCAAAATGAGTGGCATATTCAAGGCAATCTTGTTCCATCCTAGGCCAATACTATCCTTTTCGTAAAAAGCTTTTGTGACATAGCCTTCATAAAAATGGCCTCCGCACATGCTGTCATGGATTTGCGAGATAGTTGTGGGGATATCTACAAGCCCTAAGAAACGCAAGAGTCAGCCATTAATGGAACGCTTGAATAATTTTGTTCCTATAATGACATAATGAGTAGCCTCACATCGTAAGTTGAGCTTCATAAGGCTAAAATTATTAGAGATGGCTTGCTTATATAAGTAATTGTAAATGGATGTGAACCATTTGCGAGCCTTATCTTGCATGTTATGGTGCAAGTCAAGAGAGGAAGTGCTAAGATAGAGGGATATCGTAAGGTGTGTAGTGAAAATTGTGGCTTTCTTGGTAATATCTTGTGGGATGAGTGACACCGCACTAGCCATGGCATCCACATGACGATTATCCTTATGAGGAATGGTTGTGATAGTGTAAGACTCAAATGTAGCCAAGAGATCTTTAACAAGTGTGTTATATGGGATTAAGTGTTCCTCTTTTTGTGTTATATGTATCATTTACTTGGTTTATGATGAGTTGAGAATCACCATGAATGCATAAGTTGTGAATGAGTAGTTTCTGAGAGGTGAGAAGGCCAAGGATGAGGGCCTCATACTTAGCAATTTTATTGATGCATGAAAATCCCAATCGATATGCAAAGGGTAGTGGATCACCTTGTGGGTAATGAATACTATGTTGGCCCCAATACGTTCCAAAAGGAAACGAGACCATCAAATTACATCGTCCAAGTGTTAGAATCGATGGTATAAGTAGTAAAATGATTGCGAAAAGAGTAAGAAATAAGAGATGTATCAAGAAGGGGGTTGTCGCTAATTGATCGGTGATGATTTGGCCTTTAATTACTTTTTGTGGTATAAATTTGAAATCAAATTCGGTAAGAAGCATAACCCAACATGCTAAACGTCCCGATAGATGTGTGTAATGGCGTAATTTGTATGCAAAAAGACTAGTCCAAGGCAATTGTTTTCAATGTAACTATAGTTGCATTCATAAGAGAGAAATGTTTGAATAATGTAGTAGATTTCTCTTTCTCATTGAGAATCATCATGTTGAGCCAGAAAAGCCCCTAAGGCATGAAACATGGCAAAAATGTATAATAGGAAAGGTCTATCACTAACTGGAGGCACTAAGATGGTGGTTGTAGAAGATATGCCTTTATGTCCTCAAATTCTTGTTGGCATTGCTCATCCCATACAAATTTGGTATCTTTCTTCATGAGCCATGTAAATGGTTGAGTTTTATCAAAGAAGTTATGCAATGAATCTTTAGATAACCTGGATTTTTCCTTGTAATGATCGTAGTTGATGTAAATTTTTAGGCGGAGGCATGTCAACAATGGATTTAATCTTGTTTGGGTCGATTTCAATGCCACGTTGAGAGATAATATATCTAACTATTTTACCAATTGTGACACCAAAATTACACTTCTTGGGATTCAAGCGGATGCGATATTAACGTAAGTGTTCAAATAGCATTCGTAGGTCTCGTGCATGGGTTGAACAATGTATGGACTTAGATAAAATGTCATCAACGTAGTCTTCGATAATATTGTGAATGTAATCATGAAATATATGTGTCATTACTCGTTGATAAGTAGCTCCAACATTCTTTTGGCCAAAGGGCATGATAGTGTAACAAAAGCGTTCCCCAGGGTGTAGTAAAAGAAATCTTCTCTTGATCAACGAGGATTGATTTTGATTTGATTCTATCCCGTGAAACCATCCATGAAGGATAAGATATCATAGCCAGAGGTAGAGTCAAGAATAATACATCAATATAGGAAGGTAAAACTATCCTTAGGAAAACTTTATCCTTAAATCATGGGATTTATTTAAAAACATAGAATCTAGTTTCATTAATAGTAACAATGGATACCCATATGGTTAATCATTAAATAAAACCAATTTCAAGTAACTTTTCATTTCTTCCTTGACTAAGAGTGCCACCTTTGGGTGCATTTTATGGATTTTCTATTGGATTGGCTTCACACGGGGTTAAGAATGATGTTGTGCATCGAAATAAATGTATCAATACCCAACATATAACTATAGTCCCAGTGAAAGGATGTTAGAGAAGTCATGTAGGACTTTCTTGATGTATTTTTGTTCACTAGCGTGAGAGAGGTGGTTAGAAAACGATGCATGGGTTCTCGAGAGATTCCAAGGTTATATTGTATAGTTTCTTCATTAAGTAGGGAAGATCAATCTTCGATGTATGGATCTGTAGGAATAGTGTCGGAGAATCAATGTCATTGGTAGCTACGTTGGCCTCTCCAAAAAAAGCGGTATTGTGAAGTGAGGATGGATAGTGCCTTTTATGGTAAAAAGAAGGAAATTGATCATAAACCCCCATGTGTTCTAAGAGAACATCATCGGTAGCAAAAGTGTCTAAAGTATCCCAAATGGTAGAAGCATTATCACCGATGAATTCCATATAGATGAGTGGAAGTGAAGAGGTATGTAAGGTGGTATAAACTTCTGAAGGAGGGATGAGTGGTGGACGGTATCCTAATCCAAATTTATTAGATTGCATGGGTAAATCTCAAAGTGATGTTATTCCAAGTTCTTGTTGATCTAAGTTTGTATTGGAGAAGCCATACAATAAGTATTCATATCCTATCCCATATTTAGAAAAGTCTTGAGTAACATCGAAAGAACTAGGGGTATCAATGGATTGTTTTATAGCCTTATAATACGCGAAAGGTGATGAATCGACTAAACATCATAAACAAATCCTTGATACAAAATTTTAACCATTTATGTAAGGTAGAAGGGACCACATGCATGGCATGGATCCATGGCCGCCTAAGAATAATGTTATAATTAAGGTTATTGGGCATGACATGACATGGAATAGTGATTATACATAGACCAAAGGTAATGGATGGAGGATAATAGTTCCTAAGACACGCTTGGGAATGTTGTCAAAGCCACGAATAGAAACTGATGAAGGAGATAAAGAACTATCTCGAAAACCTAAGTGATGTAAAAAGATGTCATTGAAAATGTTAAGGCTAGATCCATTGTCAACTAAGGTGTGTTTGACCCTAATATTGTTAATACAAACCTGAATATACAATGGGGGGTCATGCTCTAGTATTGCTTGAGAAGGTAGTTCATCTGATGTGAAAGTGATTTGATCTTCATTAAGAGATAAGGCCAAAGTAAACTTATGGTATACATATTTTGGGTGATATGTGAGGAGGAATATATGTAGTAGCTAAATATGATTTGAGCTTATTAATACAATCAAGATGATTATACAAATAATCATGGATAGAGATATTCATGACAACTAGACTCTAGGATGACAAAAATGAGGATCCTAAAAGTGTGGAAATCGAGATCAAGTTTACCAAAATGATTAAATAAAATAAGAAATTATACTCCTATTCTAGTGTAATATGATGCTATGCAAAGCACTAAATAATAGATAAATAAATGAAATAAATGACTCAAGAAACTAAGTAAATAGAAATGTAAAACCCTAATATGCAAGAGGGATTAGGAAGTCCTTAGCTGATTCACAAAGGTGTGGAAATGTGTCGCAGTGCCAACCAGGTGAATAAGAGGAGGAAATAACCACACAGAATCTTGAGAAAACACAGATCCGAGCTCTTTGCCTGATCTGGGAGCTTGGAAGGGGACAGGGGCACTGTGGGCACCTTGGTATGAGAATTGGGTGCCCTGGTCTACAAAAATGACCCAAAACCCTCCTATAAGATGTCCCTGAATGTTCGCCTAGTTATCTTCTTATCGCATTAACTTCACTGAACTATGCTGGATGTCGCTGTAAATCAAAGATGAAGGAAATACCTACAAAATCCCAGACAAAACATCAAAACCCTACAAAAAGAAAGATACATATGAAGGGGTAAGACTATCCTCAGCTACCACTATGGTGGACTTACTAATTGAGTGTTTCACTACATCTAAGACCCAATGTAGTTCTAGGTGTGTGTGTGCAAATCGTGCCCTAGGTTGGTCTTGTTCCAGTCACACTTTGTGAAGTAGAGCAATAACTAGATGTAGAATGTAATAAATGTGTGCATATAAACAATAGACTCCCCTCCTATGAAGTGTGATGCAGATGAACCAACCTTGTGTGCCTTGTGATGGAGCTAGATGGATGCAAATGTAGCTTTAGATGCCTTTGATGGATGTAACCTAGATGTGTGATAATAAGTGCTTAGTGCTTAGTCCCTCATTATGGTCACATAAATTTATATTTATATGGTTCTCTTGTTCTAATTTCATAATTAACCTCGAAAAGGCCAACCACTAAAAAAATAGGAAGCTAAAATGGCTAGAAAGTGCCCAAAAGGTGAGAGTAAAGTGTAAAGAGGATCAAGGCACCCCGAATGGGACTAGGGTGCCTAGGGCACCCTGAGCCTCCCAGTTGGCACCCCAATCATAAGTAGAAAGACACAAAATGACAAAACAAACTGGGCGAGTGTAGGTGTAAGATAGAAAAACATGACAAACAACAATGAAAAGATGGCCAAAGACATGGGTTAGCTATTAATCTTTTCACTCGAGAACCATATGAATAGCAGTATGAGACTAGGATTAAATATTGACTCAAAGTGCATGATTTAGTGACTACAAATATTTCATATGTCATTATATATTCTATATACACATGCACATTCACTTTCCTTCTAGTTATGAATGGAAAATTTACGTAGATCTTTACACACAACATGGATGCTTGCACTTTGCACTCTTACCGGTCCCATTCGTCCCCTGGGGCATCTACATTTCTACATGTCATAGGTGTTATTATTCTATTACATGCTACTTTTCACTTTTACTAGCACACTAATCTATCGATATACACGTCTTGACATACTTTTTCTCTTTCTAACATGCTAGCAGTGGTGCTTCATGCAGCCAGAATTTGACTTGGGTCCTTAGCAAATTACAAATTCCAAAGTGTCCGAGATATAGACATGATCACATGGGCACTCATGAACTTTCCCGGGCATCTATGACCGTGGGATGTTACAATGGTTTTATCATATTGACACAATGATACAACAATTTACACAATGATTTGCACAAAACATGTACCTCCAACAATCGAATGAATTCTATCACATTTTTCTATTTGCATTGGATTGGATTGAACTTGATGAAACCGAACAAATAAGGATCACACCATCTGTAGTGTTGTACATACATTTCGAGAAGCGATCGGGATGGAGAATAACACTAGTCCTTTCTCCCAACACATCTTTTATTGTGGCATGAGATCGCTGCAAATACTTGCTCTTGTCATGAGATCACCCGAAAAATCACATTTTATAGTAGTCCAAGAGACTTTCTATCCTTTTCACTCATCACGGATCAGGTGCACATGTTCATTTTTCTACATTTTTCATATTTTTTCACGCTTTTTACATATTTAGATCGAATTTAACATATACACATATTTAACTACTCTTTTTCTCTTCTCTTTGCAAGTCCATCCTTATGGGAAGCAACACTCACATCATTGAACACTAGTGGAAACTGTGAATCTAAGGCAAAGAAGGCCCTCCTAACCCGAATCGGTGTGATAGATCGATCGGCAAGGATGACTGCTCAAGGCTCCAATCAATATCGAAGCTCTGCGCATGATTCGGTCTATGGGTTGTGGAATACGTGGAAAATAACTTGGGATAGTTTCGTGTATATCTCCGTAGGGGTCATAGGGTGGATGATGGGTATAGTGACTCTACGGGTGATTATCTGCCTAGTCCAGAATTCCTAGCTTTATTAGCTCACTATGTCTAACAAGGATAACTGTTCGATGATGATAGGTGGAAGTGGAGTAGATCTGAATACTAATGTGCGTAGGCCAACATCTATGTCTGATTCACCTATGGATTCGTTGGGCTATGGGATTTGTGGGTCACAACCGTAGATTCACGTTTGTTGTGGTCCTACTATGGTCATGTGTGACTCACCCTAATCCCTAGTATCCAATAGTCATATGCTTTCACCTCTATATTCGTAATTAACAACTTGTGTGATCTTTTCGCAGTATCTCACAAAGCGCGTTCGTGCAACCCGAATTCTTAAGCTGGTATCTATATCTCGTGAGAGTGTCTCCTATCCTCGGTCATGGGACCAAAGGATCACAACCAATGTTTTCTCTCTTTCAAGCCCTTCCATACCATGCGGATATATATCTAGGGTAATCTGTAGTTTGGTTGATTTGACCAAAACGTGTGCTTGGTCGCTTCTATGTTTAACCCGCTTAACCGGAGGCTGATCTCAGTAAGTTTGCCATTGTTCGAAGACTTGATCCTAAGATTCTGATCTATATCGCTTTATTGCTGTGACGAGATTGGGTCAGGGCACGATTGGCTCGAATACGTATTCTCTCGGCTCTCTCTAGGTCCCGTGATTGTCATACAAAAGCAACAATGTAAACCCAATCGCAAAGAAAGTAAAATTAACTATGTGAAATATATCTATAACATATATAACTTCTCTATTTTTGTATTTTTCTCTCGATGAATTTATATGAATGAAATCAAGGAGCAACTATTTTAATATATCTAGAAATTGACAACTAATCTAATAACGAATTTAAAACAAACAAAGCAACCGAGTATAGCTACTTGCCTGTGCAGTTGTGAATCTATTGATAAATAATGAAATAACTAATCTAATCTATTTGAAAGACTCTCGATCCTACCTCATAAGTGAGGAATGAATCATAGTTTCTCAGAAACTATCAATCCCCACAGCTTCCCTGGCAATATCGAAAGTAAAATTGACTGAAATAAAGTGATTGGCTACTCTATTTGATATGCTTCTAACTAGAACTTTGAAAGCTAGAACCTGGATTTTGTGCAGAACAAAGTGGCGAATCCGATGGTGTGTGTGGTTTTGTCCCCTCAGGTGATCTCCTCATTCCTTCGTGCTCACGTGATCCGTAAAAGCATGTAATGCTAGCATCAACAAAGTAGATTTTGGACAAAGGCAACTTAGATACAGATCAATACAATGCGAGTAGGAGAGGGATAGCGCAAGAGTACAGTAGCTTGGCTTATGCAATTCCTAGCGGGATTTATTGCAGTCATGCAACATAAAACGTCCGTAACTCGAAACTATCCTATTTGATGAGCAAAACCTCGCAACTTTAATGGCTTCCTACTGAGAATTAAACTGCTCTATTTCAATGGATTGCATGAAGTAATGAAAACATTTGCACAAGATGGATATGTGGCTTTCTAATAGCAAAATAACATTAACTAAGCATGCAATGAACTAAACTATGAATCCTAAGCAAAAAAAAGACGAACTACTAAATGAGAAATTGAGAGGTAAATTTGAGGGGCCATTTGCTTGAGCACAAGCCAACTATTTATAGCATTTGCATTTACCCAAAGGTAAAAACCAAATTGATCTCTTAAACCATAAACAAAGCCAAAACACTATTCCAGGGAACCAGAATCATTAATGCAAGCCAAAGGCGGTGAAAAAAGTTGGTAAACATTGAAATTTACGTGAGTCACGTTAAAAGAACATTCTAGAAAATGCGTGAAGGACCGCCCCCTGAGAAGCAGGTGGCGGTGGTTACAGACCACCGCCTTTCCCGGGTGGCAGTCACGAGACCGCCCACCTGCAGGGCAAGGCGGGTTTCATCATCAAGAATAAAACACAAAGAAAAGAGGGGAAAAGAGAACAACAAAGCACGCAGGGCTAAGCGGGGCATGCGGGATGTTAACGCACACTTGGGGAGCTTTTCCGATCCCGAACACCTTGCGAGGAGACTCAGTATCATCATCAGGGGGCACGTGTTACATTGTTGTTCCGGCAAAGCAAGACTTACAATTTTGGGTACGTACATATTGCCCCCTCGAGAAGCATTTTAGCCATGAAGAGGCGTAAAACGGTGGGTCCGAGTATGGCGGTCCCGAAATGGGAAGTTGGAAGTTATACCTGATACGTCCATGTGTCGAAATGACGCCATCCAAAATTCCCGCCACCTGCAAAATGAAAAGAGGAATCAAGTGCAGATAAACAAAATAGATCGGAAAATAAATGCTAAAATAATGGGAAATGAGGACGTACCATTTGTGCGGGGGTAAGAACTTACCTCCGTCGGCGCTCCAAACCTGTGAAAAGGGGATTCAAAATGAGTCAGGTTGCTATATATATGAAAGTGGGCCCATTTTCCTATTCATTTGTGCAGTGTTGATTTGGTTGGTTTTGAGCTCTGGGACCCACGGTGATGGTTTCTTACGAGAGTAGAGTCAAAACGTTCATGACGAGATAGCGATCATGCCTCCGCGAGCAGATCATCGACCCGCGAGATCACAGGTTAGTTTTTCTCAATTTATCATTTTTACCCCCAAAATTTTAAAATGTTAAAATCTTTGTCGTGGGGGTTATTTTTGAAAATGTTAGGTTCAAAAGGTCTATCTAGGGGGCGCCTACTGGGTAGGCTTTGTTTTAGTTAAAATAGTCCCTTTTTTGTGTTTTTAGGCTTTTTTAAGGTATAAACCCGCGTGGGTTTTCGGACATGACCACCGCCAACCCCAACCTGGTGGCGGTCACGTGACCGCCACCCTATTCAGGGCAGCGGTTACAAGACCGCCACCTTTAAGGTGGTGGTTACTAAACCGCCGCTCTGCTCAGGCGGCGGTTCCTAACAGAATGCCAAAGGAACACTTGTTTAAAATTGTTTTTGCATTTTTAGCATCTTTATGTGTTTTCATGATTTTTCTAATGTCATTCGATGCTAACTTGCTCTGTTTTGTGTGTTTTTGGGTGTATGCAGTGAGGGAGGAGTACATTCGATGGAGTCGAGAGAGAGAGTGTGACTGGCTCCCAACAGTGTTAGATGCCCTTTCACAGGATGAGGTGGACACTCTTCAGAGGGCCGGCATACTACGTATATCACGCGTCCCACATGTTGCTCCATCCAGTCACATACTTTGTGACTTATTTTCTTATTGGGATGCTTGATCGAACACCTTCCGGTTACTAGGGGTCCGAGGTGAGTGGACCATCACTTTGGAGGATGTTTACCATATTCTGGGGGTCCCGATCATCGGAGACGACTTACTCTTGAGACGGCAGGTTCACGGGCCCAGATAGCACAATGGGCTTCTTACATGGGAGATGCAGTTATCTCCACTGGCTCAAAGAAGGGGGTGAGGGTCCGATCTATTCCTAGCCTGCCCATCCCCTTGATTCACTAGGCCATTATGGGGATCCTTGCCTCGAGATTGATCGGGACAAGGGAGGAGACACACTACTATATTGCTTGGTCCCCCATCATTGCACAGATCGAGGGACATGGCCGGATTTACGCCTGGGGAGCCGATATACTTGGGACTACCTACCATGACTTGTACAGGTAGTCCATTTACAGGGGGTCTTTGAGCCACCCGACCCTGGTTATGAGCTGGGTCTATGAGCGCTTCATCCCCTATGGCAGAGGTGTAGAGGTGGCAGATCCCGAGCTGTGAGGGCAGCCAGATGGATAGACATGTCGGTGCTCAGAGCACCTCACCAGCCAGTTGCTTCCCTGACCACCGATGACATGGAGGCCACACCGTATCATGCCATGGCAGGTTTATGGGGCGAGGAGGCTCTTACTTTGATCTCCTGCTCCACCACAGGCAACTTGTTGACAGAGTAGGGAGAGTGGAGATACACCCCTTTGGCCGAGTTCCTCAGCAGTTTGGCCTACCTTATATGGGTATGCTTCCCCGTAGTGCCAGATATAGGTCCGGTTCGAGAGGCCGAGGGGGTCCTAGAGGCCGGGTCGATGGACAGTTGTTACCCGTGTTCCTATTGCAGCTAGGCGGGTAGTACGTGCCCGAGGGAGAGCCGGTGCTCCTCAGGCACCCTTACTTCAGATTGCCACCGGTCCCGCTCACAAGCAAGATGACCCCTATTGACATAGACTCCAGTCTGAGGAGTTCACAGGGGGAGATAGAGGAGGAGACTGAGGAGGACAGTGATCCTGAGTGGCATGACACTCAGGATATCATGCAGGCAGAGAGGGCAGAGCAGAGTGCAGAGAGGGTGACTCTGTTTCAAGAGGAGCCACTCTCCCAGGGCCATGGTGGGGAGGATGAGTCCATTGCAGGATGCTACGTCGCTCCAGCCATGGGAGGAGTACCTCAATCAACAAGGGCATCATCTCGTGGTGTGTGCCGACCCTAGAGATCCATCCTGAGGCCCGTGATCCGAGTAAGTTATCTTCCCTTTGCTTCGAGTTAGGATCACTTTAATTGCCATCTCTCCTTTTGTTTACACTTGTGTTTATCTCTTGCTTTATTTCTAATTCATTTTCTCCTTTGTTTGCAGAGACCGCCGATGAGTGGCGAGACTCGATTCGCAGGGGTATGCACCGATACCCCCGATGATCCCTATGGAGAGGACCCGCAGAGCTCATCTGTGGATGCAGGGAGCCCTCAAGAATGGGCAGACATACCGACATCTTTTCCCCATCTCGGCATGTGGCCAGATGGTATCTACCCTCCGTACCGAGCCGGGCAGGGGTATAGGATAGAGAGAGCCCCGATGAGGAGTCATTCTCATGGCGAGACCGCAGCTGCCCCCTCGGGATCGTGAGCCCTCCATGCACTCGAGCGCCGGCGTAGCCGAGTCCTAGGCATGGGCGTGCACCCTCGCAGGGATCTCATAGGGGCCGAGAAGCCACTGGCTCTCTTTAGATTTTTGTATGATGTTTTTGTATTTCCTGCTCTTTGAGCGTTTTGACCATGCTTAGCGCATGATGGCATTGACAGAATTTTGACCATTTATATATATAATATATATATATATATATATATATATATATCTTTTTGATCTCTCGCATCTATGACCTTGCTTCCATTTCCATTTCCACATGTAAACTATGATGTTATGCTTATATGCTTTTTAGAATGTATGCAATGGAGAACAAATGATACAAGTGTTTACTTTCTTTTTGTATTTCATGATGCTGATATATGATAATGTAGATACAATGTGATTTTGAAATTTTAGTTTCTTTAAGCAATTTTGATACCTCATATCTGTTTTGGCAAAGTGGTGAAGATAAGCCGGTATGATGAGTAGATAAACTTGCCCCACTCCTAACTCCACGCAACTAGTAAGATGCGAGGGCTCATCACCGAGAGCTAGAAAGGGCACAAGTTATGAAATGTGTTGAAATGATAGTGATGAAAGATAGACAAAGCTTTGGTGGAACCAAATTAGGATGCTACAAGCCTACTCTACTCGAGTGACTCCATAGTTTGGGATGCAACTTGCTTTGCTGGTTTATCTAGACTTAGATCCGTAGATGGCCACATGGTAGACAAAATCTGGTTTTTAGGATTTTTAACTCTCTTGGAATTTTGACATCTGATTCATTTGTTTTTGACTCAAGACTTCAAGATTTGAATTGTTTGTTTATGACCTTTAACGTTTGTTTGTCAAGAGGACCCCCTACACCTTGCCCCATGCTACTAGTAAGAAGCGTGGGTTTATCACCATGGGCAAGGCATAGGTGAGTAAGGGCATTTCCATCCTTTCCCAACCCTACGTCACTAGTAAGAGACGCAAGCTCATCACCAAAGGTTGGTGGGGCAAGGAAATGTGTAAATTTAAAATTTTCTGTTTGATTTATATTTGACTTGTTTATTTGAGTAAAATGTCAGCATGCTCTTACTTCCAAAGAGATATTCATATGGGATAGATGTGACACGATGAAGCTTCTAGAATGGACCATAGGCAAGACACCTATCCTAAGAAGAAACCAAAAGTGAGAACAAGTATGCAGACCTTGGTATGGTTACCGTTAAGACTTTGTCATATCTAGCTTTATTTGATGAAATGATTCCAAATAGTTGATGATATCATGGAAATGGAGAAGTATGATTAGAGTGTTTATGCCAATACCATCAGAAGTTTGTAATGAATTGCTTTGAGAATAAATTCCTTGATCACAAAATTGTACAAAACAAGCGACAAAATGATCCTAACTATATGAAGATGCAATGTAGCTATAATTATACAAGTAGTGCTGGTTGCTTATGCATAGAATCGTTTAAGGTGTAGGGAATTGACCGTTTCACCAAATTCTTCACCTTCTAGTGTGCATAAGAGATATGCACCATTTCCATAGTCCTTCATGACTCGGTATGGGCCCAACCATTTGGGCCGGAACTTCCTTCCTTCGCCGGTCTTTTTATCGATCCGGCTGTCTAGCCTTAGAACTAGATCACCTTCATATATGTCTCATTCATAGACCTTCTTGTTATACTACCAGCACATCCGGTCAACATAGACTCTGTGCCACTGTTCAACGATCTAACCTAGCTTCATCTAGGCTTTCTAGTTGGGAGAGACGTGCTTCTCTCAGTAAGCATCTTCATCCAGATCCTTGTAATGAGATACGAGAGACCGGGTATTTCAACCTCAAGCGGGAGAACTGCTTCGCCCCGAATACTAGCGAGAAAGGAGTCACCTCTGCGTTGGTGTTCTTATTGAGGTTCTGGTGGGCCCATAAGGCCGGATATAACTTCAAATGCCAATCTCATTTGTTTTCTTTCACCGCTTTTAAGAAGAATGGCTTTTAATGTTTTTTTGTTTGCTCACTTTCACTTGTCCGTTGGCTTGGGGGTAATACAAGGAGGCCGTATGATGGCTTATTTTAAATTTATTGCACAATTCGTGAACTTCATCATTCTTAAAAGAAGTCCCATTATCCGAGATAATGATTTGTGGGACACCGTACCTACAAATGATTTGGTTCAAAATGAACTTGGCGATTACAGTACCCCGGTATAAGAGAAGAGGCAAGAGGCATAGCCTCTACCCACTTGGTAAAATATTCGTGGCCGTGATTATGAAATTATGGCCATCTCAGTAGATGAGGGAGAGAATTTCCTATCAAATCGAGGCCCCACGTAGAAAAGGGCCATGGAGTAGCGATTGGTCAGAGCTTGTGCTTTGGCATGTGGATCTCATGGGAGAATTCTTGGCACTTATGACACCTTCAGCACAAACTCTACCGCGCATCATGTTCTAGAGTAGGCCAGAAAATAGCCCATCCGATGTATTTTACGAGTGGTGGCATGGCCACCGAAGTGGCCTCCACACATCCCACTATGAGATTCATGGAGAATCTTCTTGATTCTTCTCGTGTCGACACATCTTAGAAGCATTCCATCGAATGCTTTTTTTCGAGAGCACTTGCTCTATAATGACGTATTTGGCTACACGATAATGCGTAACCACCTTCTTTGTTGTGTGTGTAGCACCTTCCTGGATACGTATGATCCCTGATATAATTAATAATATCAGCATACCAAGGACACTCGAGATGGGAGGTCTGGTTTCATGTAGTATACGCATTCATCAGGAAAGTCCAGATCTACTAGATCACCTCCGTCTAGTGGGTTATCAGCTAACCAATCCATGATGATTTGTCCTTTAACGGACTTTTGATTTACGAATGTTAATTCAAATTCACCCATTAAGGTTATAAAGCGTCCAACCTTTTTAGACAAGGACCTCATGAGGAAAGTTCAAATGCTCTGTCTTTACAATGACCTTTGTTTCTTGATTTAGCATATAATGTCTTAAGCGTTTGGTTGTCAAAAGACTATGGCAAGGCATTCTCATTCTCGCCTGTATAACGTGTTTCATAGTCGAGCAACGCTCGCTAATGAAATAGATTACACGCTCTCTCTTGTCATCATCTTCTTGAGCCAAAGATACAAAGCAAGCGAGACATCGTAGCTCGCGAATATAAAATTAACGGTGGTCCGGCTTAGGTAGGTGCCTTAACGCGTAGGTGGTGATAACAAGAAATGCTTAACTCGCAAAAGCTTCATCAGCAATCTTCGGTCCAATCAATACTATAATCTTTCTTGAGTAGATTGTTGATTGGATGAATGGCGAAACTTAAATCCGGGATGAATCTCCAGATTGCACCAAGCTTTCCGAGAAATGACCTGATTCCAGATTCATCCGAAGGTGGGACCATTTCGAGAACAACCCTAATTTTGGTCAATGGGTCAACATCGATCCCACGTGATGATACAATGTAACCTAGAGCTTCCTCCCGTTACACCAAAGACACATTTTTCTCGATTTAGGTGACTCCGTATTCTATCGACGTGAAAGAATGATGCGAAGCACTTCCAGATGGTCACAACGCTTCTTGGTCTTGGCCAACAAGTCATCTACGTAGGATTCCACAATTTTATGAATAAGGTCATGAAATATATACGCATAGCCCACGCTGGTATGTAGCGCCAACGTTCTTGAGACCGAATGGCATAACAACATAGCAATAGGTTCCCCAAGGAGTTATAAACGTGGTTTTAGCTTGATCTTGTTCAGATATTCTGATTTGATTGTATCCCGAGAATCCATCCATGAGAGACAAAAGCTCAAATCCAGCTGTTGCATCAACAATGACGTCTATGGATGGTAACGGAAGTCATCCTTAGGACATGCCTTGTTAATGTCTCGAAGTCTATGCAGATGCGTATCTTCCCATTCTTTTTTAGAACGGGAACGATATTAGATACCCACTGAGAGTAATCGACTGGCTTGATGAATCCTACTTGGAGGAGTTTCATTACCTCCTCTTTCACCATGAGAGCTACCTTAGGTTTCATTGGTCTCGATTTTTGTTTAATCGGCTTTGCATCTGATTTAGTGACGAGGTTATGTACCGCAATGTGTGGTGCAACCCCTGTCATTTCCTTATAATTAAATGCAAAAGCCTTCCATGTTCTTTGAGGATTTGAGTGTGTATTTCTACTTCCGATGGAGTTAACGAGGATCCTAAATTCAAATACCCTTGGTTCATCCTCTATTCCGATGTTAATATCGATTGTTTCTTCGATTAGAGAAGCGTTACCTTCTTCAAACTCAAAGTGGGGCGAGGTAGTTTCATCATCGCTCTCCATTCTCGATCGTGTATATGCTAAGTTCCTTTTGTGGGGGAAGCTCTGTCATGGGATTTCCGAAGTAGGAAGATGAATGCGGATTAAGGATAAATCTACTACGTGATGGGTGAGATGTAACGCTGCATAGGCGTTTAAGTAATTCAGAGTGGTTATATCACTATCAATGTGGTCTAGATAGTAGATTTGTTTTCATTTCTATTTGTTAAAAGAGGATTTGACATTTTTTTACTAATGGTTCTAAGGTACGAAGGGATACCATGAAACGGGTATCTTCCAACTCACTGTTTGGAGTGAAGCGTGATGCCGAGGTCACTATTGAATCGGCGAGAAGATTTTTCTCTCGCGGATTGCTTCAATTGATATGAAGTCAAACTCCTTGCTTAAATTCAATACAACTGTTTTGTAGAGCCGTAAAGTGCTCGGCTCTGTTTCATACATCTCGTAGACTTGGTTTGCTACCAATCAGAGTCTCCTAACACCCCGATATTATTACACCGATCCTCTTAGCTAGGATGAGGCCAAGGAGGAGGGCTTCGTACTCAAAGCCCATTGTTTGTACATTCTAAATTTAGTTTAAAGGCAAATGGTAGGACTTTTCCCTCGGGAGAAGTAAAGATTACACCTGCCCCAGCTCCGTAACGACATTTAGCTCCATCAAAATGGAGAGTCCAATACTTAGCTAGGAATATGGGCATTGGGATATTTGTTGTGTTAACATCTTCTACCTCTACCATGCAGAGATCCACTGCTGGAAGAGAACCAACACCTAGGGTGTATCCCATGCCTACATAATCAAATGGTAGGAACATTGGTAGATCCTGCTCTAGAATTCAACAATTTTTGCAAAGAGTTCCTAATGATACTATTTCTACAATCTTAACCTCATCTTTGAGGGCTGGGATCATCTTGCTAGGCTCATAGTCTCAAGATCTATCAGAGGTACCAACTTTTCTTCCGGTTTCAGGCCGGTAGGTTTATTAAGTTGGTTTGTTGGGAGTTCAAACTCCGAGTGCACGCCCGGTCTTTTCTTTTAGGTCAGCCAGTGTGTACATCGAATGGTTTTGGATCACCTTTGCTATGAACACCTTTCCTAAATGCAAGAATCTTACTTCTTGAAATAACGTAGAAGGGATTGCCTTCATACGGTGTATCCATGGTCGGCCGAGGATCATATTATAGTTAGTTTCCGATCTATAATATAAAACTCAATCAGATTGTTTTGGGTCCTAAGGTGACCGGTAGTATTATAGTTCCAATCGAGGTGGCTTTAAGGCTATCATAGCCTCTTAGCGTATTTCGAGTCAGGGAACAATTCGCTTCTCCATACCCTAGCTTTTGAAGGAAAGAGAAGGGGACTATGTTAACCGCTGCCCCATCATCAACCATCACGCGTTTCACATAATTGTTATAAACCCATACTTGCAAATGTAAGGTCGATCACCTCGCATGCAATCTCAAAGATCTCGTTGGCATTTTGTTTATTTCGAATATGAATTCGGTATCCCTATCCGGCTGCCCCGGAGGGTGGATATCAAAGTCTATATGGTTTACCTGTGTTTCGGGAGGTGGAGTGATGTTAATTAGATGGCCTAAACCTAATGCCTCTAAAAGAGCAGCCCTGTGGGCAGGAGAATTCTTTAGTAAGTCCAAAAAAGAAATGTGCGAGAAGGTTTTTGTTAGATCACTAATTAAATCGTAGGCACCTACGGGTCTTACTAACATTTGTTGATGTTATCTCGTCTCCTGTAGGTAACTTGGACTTGGCGAGAGGAATACTCTGTGTTCTTATATGCCTCTCACGGGTAGTTCGGGCCTAACTCCACTAAACCGACTATCTTGGGTCACGGCTGACTTCCTAATTGTGGCGCAACTAATGGATTTAATGAAGTCGAGGCTTCATGATCATGGTTTCCTATCATTACACCCTTGTTTGTCCCATTCAAATTTAACCCGTTGTTGTTGTGATTTGGGAGCGGATCATTGAAGATCTTAAGGGGTGCATTTTGAGGGGAAACTACCCCCGTAAAAGTATTTGGTGCCGGTGACGTAGGATCTGCCAAGAACATATCTATGAAAAGTTGTCTTTGTTCCTCTGGAAAACGTTGCATGAATTTATCGTAGTCACGACATGTTCTAGTGTCATGGCCTCGATTTTGTGAAAACCACAATACGAGTTAGGATTGTAATTCCTAGTCTCTGGGTTTGGTGTATATCAGGCCCAAAACTCGATCAAACCGCTTGCTCTATTAGGATTAAAGTTTTACATTTGTTGTTTTTGGTTTTGGTTCTGTTTTGATATCCAATTGAGTTTTGGCTTGACCCGTGTAGGGTTTCGCCATTGTTGTTGTTGTTGTTGATGATGATTAAAATCCACCGCATTGATTGTTGGGGTAAAGTTGTTATTTCATTGGTTGTTTACTAATGGTGGAGTATTCACAACATTTACCCTTTTGGCCTCGATCAGCTTACTCCATCTGTCACTTACCCATGATTTTTATTAAGGATTTTAGGTCCTTGATTGGTATTTGTGGTGGTAGGATAAGCCGTAGTATTATTCTCGGCTGAGGTGATTAACCTCCCGCTTGTTCCATACGTCTTACGACCGCTATCTATTACCGCTTGATCTATTCGAGAGCGCTCTCAAGTACTTCATCGTAAGTCCTTAGTGGGAACTTCTAGACTTCTTCCTTCACTTCTCTACTGAGAGAATGAAGGAATAAATCACATAGTTCCATTTGGTCCATATTTGGAGCACTGGCTGAAGAATAAAGAACTGTACGCCACCTCTAGATGAAATGAGCAACAGATTCATTGTGTTCCTGCTTAATGTGCAAGAATTCCCTGATTCCTGTTCTTAATAGTTTGTTCATGTCAAATGCCTTAATGAACTCTGAAACGAGTTGTTTAAATGAATGGATGGAAGCCTCAGGTATTCTATAATACCAATCGAGAGCGATACCTTCCAAAGTTTTGGGGAATATTTTAGCAACAACCCCATCCCAAGGGAGTAGTTCTCGAATAGCTATGGCGTAAGCCTTGATATGTGCATTCGGATCTCCCTCACCTTTGTATTTGGGAAAATCGAAGAGGTCTTGGAAGCATAACGCTTCGTATGGTGAAGTCTAAGGGTTCTTTCAAATATTCTTGAATAAGTCCCTATCAGCATAGGTTTCACCATCGATGGTGCCTCACCGAGGGGGGGTGGTGGAATGGGTTGTTGGTATGGCATAGCGTATGCATCGGCAGGGGGCATAAGGAAGCCCCCGTGTTTGAGAAAACATGCCGGGAGAGAGAGAACATGTCCCCTTGGGTGATTTGGAGTACATGTTTAAGTATGAAGGGTATTGTCTAGGAATGGATTATTTTGTACTAGACCGGGAGGTATCGGAACGGTGTTAGAAATGGCGGTTCTTGTTGGCATTTGTTGTGAATACTGAGGAGTCATGCCTAACGTGCCTATTCCTGTGAGGAGGTCTACTTGGCTAGGATGGCGTGGAGGATTAGAATTTCCTTCCTGTATGAATTGAGAATGGTGATTTTCCTGAGCAAGTTCCAACCCCCTAACTTTTTCTACTAGAGTTGAAATGACCTCATTTGGTGAAGTCATGATATTTTGCCTTAGTGGCATTTGTTGTATATCCTGATGTTGTATAGGCATGTGATATCCTACTATGAATTGATCACCGCCCTACCAAGTTTCCCCGAGGGCATTTCCTATATGTAGTGGCATGGAGGTATTTTCTTGAAAAGAGACCTCGGGTTGCATTTGTAAACTCCCTATGGGTGGGTACATACTCCGAGAGCGTTGTTCATTCCTGGCATAACGTACCAAATGTTCATCATCTAAAACTAGGTATGGGTCAGATTGTCTACTAATTTGTGGTCTAAGCAGTATCTGAGGAGACGAACCAGATTCTCCTGTGAACGTCATATTGTTCGAGCCTGAAGGCTCTGTTTGTTGTGTTTGAGCGAGCTGATCCAACTCCTCTGTTTGGAAAGATGAGCCATATCTGATCCTTGGAGATGGAGTTTGTGTTGATAATTGGTTATTTGAATAGTTGTCACCCCATACTGAGAGCGAGGGTGATGACTGTCTATTCAGTTGAGCGTAGTATGCTTCAAGACCTAGGAGAGGTCTACCATATGCATCGAATCCCGACATATTCGGGGGTATATGAATACCCGCAGAATAATGGGTAAGAGCGAAGGTGGAAGGAAGAAGTGAAAATAAAAGAGGAAGAACTGTTTCGTTCACGTCGGGTTCACCAATTTTGTACGATGGAAAAGTGACAAGCGAGCGTGGGAATCTACAAGTAACTCTTCCTCACACCCGACCTCTCGAGGTCATGCCGAGACAGCCAGTGGGGATGGAATATGCGTGGGATGTAGACAAACTAGTTAGGCAATCTGATGTCTTCGACGCGCACTAGTGGAAACTATGAATCTAAGGCAAAGAAGGCCCTCCTAACCTGAACTGGTGTGATAGATCGATCGGCAAGGATGACTGCCTCAAGGCTCCAATCAATATCGAGCTCTGGCGTGATTCGGTCTATGGGTTGTGGAATACGCGAAAATGACCTGGGATAGTTTCGTATATCTCCAGATAGGGTCATAGGGTGGATGATGGGTATAGTGGACTCTACGGGTGATTATCTGGCCTAGTCCAGAATTCCCTAGCTTTATTAGCTGCTATGTCTAACAAGGATAACTGTTCGATGATGATAGGTGGAAGTGGAGTAGATCTGAATACTAATGTGCGTAGGCCAAAGATCTATGTCCGATTCACCTATGGATTCGTTGGGTCAGGGGATTTGTGGGTCACAACCGTAGATTCACGTTGTTGTGGTCCTCGCTATGGTCATGTGTGACTCACCCCCTAATCCCTAGTATCCAATAGTCATATGCTTTCTCACCTCTCTATATTCGAATTAATAGTTGTGTGATCTTTTCGTAGTATCTCACAAAGCGTTCGTGCAACCCGAATTCTTAAGTCGGTATCTATATCTCGTGAGAGTGTCTCCTCGCATCCGGCTCATGGGACCAAAGGATCACAACCGAACGTTTTCTCTCTTTCAAGCCCTTCCACACCATGTGATATATATCTAGGGTAATTATGTAGTTTGGTTGATTTGACCAAAACGTGTGCGCTTGGTCGTCTTCTATGTTTAACCCGCTTAACTGGAGGCTGATCTGTTGTAAGTTTGTCGTTGTTCGAAGACTTGGATCCTAAGATTCTGATCTATATCGCTATTGCTGTGACGAGATTGGGTCAGGGGCACGATTGGCTCGAATACGTATTCTCCGGGCTCTCTAGGTCCCGTGATTGTCATACAAAAGCAACAATGTAAATCCAATCGCAAAAAAGTAAAATTACTATGTGAAATATATCTATAACATATATAACTTCTCTATTTTTGTATTTTTCTGATGAATTTATATGAATGAAATTGAAGGAGCAACTATTTTTAATATATCTAGAAATTGACAATTAATCTAATAACGAATTTAAAACAAACAAAGCAACCGAGTATAGCTACTTGCCTCAGTAGCAAGCTGTGAATCTATTGATAATAATGAAATAACTAATCTAATCTATTTGAAAGACTCTCGATCCTACCTCGTAAGTGAGGAATGAATCATAGTTTCTCGTAAACTATCAATCCCCATAGCTTCCCGCAATATCGAAAGTAAAATTGATCAAATAAAGTGATTGGCTACTCTATTTGATATGCTTCTAACTAGAACTTTGAAAGCTAGAACCTGGATTTTGCGCAGTAGAAAAAGGGCGAATCCGATGGTGTGTGTGGTTTTGTCCCCTCAAGTGATCTCCTCGCTCCTTCGTGCTCACGTGATCCGTAAAAGCGTGTAATGCTAGCATCAATAAGTAGATTTTGGAACAAAGGCAGCTTAGATATACAATCAATACAATGCGAGTAGGAGAGGGATAGCGCAAGAGTACAGCTTTGGCTTATGTAATTCCTAGTGGGGATTTATCATGAGTCATGCAACATAAAACGTCCAGAACCTGAAACTATCCTATTTGATGAGAAAAACCTACAACTTTAATGGCTTCCTACTGAGAATTAAACTGCTCTATTTCAATGGATTGCATGAAGTAATGACAACATTTGCACAAGATGGATATGTGGCTTTCTAATAGCAAAATAACATTAACTAAGCATGCAATGAACTAAACTATGAATCCTAAGCAAAATAAAAGACTGAACTACTGAAATGAGAAATTGAGAGGTAAATTTGAGGGGCCATTTGCTTGAGCACAAGCCAACTATTTATAGCATTTGCATTCACCCAAAGGTAAAAACCAAATTGATCTCTTAAACCATAAACAAAGCCAAAACACTATTCCAGGGAACCAAAATCATTAATGCAAGCCAAAGGCGGTGAAAAAAGTCTGGTAAACGTTGAAATTTACGTGAGTCGCGTTAAAAGAACATTCTGGAAAATGCGTGAAGGACCGCCGCCCTGAGCAGGGCGGCGGTTACAGGACCACCGCCCTTCCTGGGCGGTGGTCACGAGACCGCCGCCTGTGCAGGCGGCGGCGGTTTCACATCAAGAACAAAACACAAAGAAAAGAGGGAAAAGAGAACAACAAAGCACGGGGGCAGGGGGCTAAGCACACTTGGGGCATGCGCGATGTTAACGCACACATTAAAGGGCCAATCTCTAAGCATCTACTATCACCACCTAAGGTTGCATCCAAAGGCATTACTAAGAACATCAAAGCATCCATTTATCTTCATTCAAGGACAAGGGAATACATTTTCTACATACACTTCATAGGAGGGGAAGTTCATTTTTCCATACACACATCTACTTACATTTCTACATCTAGCTATTGCTTGCTATCAAGTGCATCTTGCACAAGAGCCTCCTAGGGAACGATTCTTTCACACACACACAAGAACTACATGGAGTCTGAAATGTAGTGCACCACTCAGATTGTAAGTTCACTTAGTCGGGTGACCACCAGGTTAGTCCGAATCCCCATTTGCATATTTTTTATTTTTAGGATTTGATGTGTTTTTGGTTTTGTAGGAGATCATTTGTTTGAAAGGTTACATGAAAATTCTATAGACATCTAGTGAAATACAAGTGGCCAACAACGAATAAGTGTGAAACCATTGTGACCCGAGAAAAGTTTAAGATGAGGACCTTCATGGACGCTAGAGCCTAGATCAGGTCACTAGAGCTTAGCCACTCCCGACCTTTCGTAGATGCTTGTGTCCGACCTCATTTTACACTCCAGAATTTATACTAAGTATTTGTGAAACTTTGCTCAACCTTAGCAGTTTTCAAGTCTCCGCACTCGTCCCAGATCAATCGTTAATAAGCTAAGTTATTCCTTCCTCTCTTGCACTTAGGGTTTCAATTTATACTTGCTTATTTCTTGGGTCATAGCTATGTTGTATTGTTTTATCTATTGCATGTGACTCGAAATATACCTTAGGGTTTAAAAAAATTCAATATTTGTTAAATCACCTGTACCCTAAGACCCTTTCCCCATGGCCCCTCAGATAGTACATCCATGTTTCTCTTTCTTATTGAAAATACTTATTCTCTCATGTATCAAAGATCAGTTGGTGAGGCTTGGTCGACAAGTAGTCAAACCCCTCACATATAAATTTTACCCTTATTTATTCTTTCTTTCATAGATTTTTCTATTCTAATTTTGTAGGATGAGAACAGAAATTGTTGAAGAAAAATGCATTTTTGTTCCCTCACATTGAGAAAATTCCCTTATTCACTTCCTATAGAGAATAATTTTCAATTTTAAGTATCCTCATGATGCTTTGGACTTGTTCACCCATGCTCCTAGTTCATATAAACATGATCCTACTTCTACTACTCCTACAATTGCACATTTTGATAATGTTCCCTATGCTCTTATTTCTAATTTTGGTAGGCCTCCACTTGATGCTCTTTTAGACCATGACCTACCATATCTTGAGGAAGTCCTATTCTCAATGCTCCTATAAATTCATATTCAATCGATCCTAGTTCTAATCCTCTTTCTTTGTGTTTTCGGATCCTTTGACAAAAACATTGCTTCCTTTGGATCTCACACACTTTATTCCTTGGGTTATCTTGGCATAAGTTTTGGCAGACATCTTCAAGGCATTATTTCTCTAGTATAACTTATCAATTAGATTCACTCCATGGAATTTGTTATAAAATATGTTAAAACATTCTAGAGATACCTTAATGATGATATCCTATTTTTTATTTGTTATAATCTTCTTGAGGATGATGAAATATACATGGGTTATGTTGTACTTATGCTTTTGCATGAGCAACTTGATATTATTGATGTCATACGTGATCATATTGACTAGATGTTTCCTCACATGAACCAATTGTTCATTTTACACCGAGCCACATGTAGGCATCCTCATCCATCATTTGTTTCATCGAAAATGAATTGTTGATCAGTTGTAGAAGAAGAGTGAGAATTCATTGAGAGGGTGCTATAGACATGTTTCCTCCAATTTTAAGCTTCCTAGTCTTCTCACCGCTCCTACCTTTTGTAGCTCCTTTGTTGATTGAGATTTATTTTTGGTATTGTAAAATAACTCTCTTACTTTTAGATGGCATCCTTTAGAGATTACAACATTCTAGATTTTCTATGTGTCACTTGGTGAAGTAATATTTTTGTATGAGACATATTGTAGTCGATTTGAGTCTAAAGCCCTATGAATTTTTTCCTTCATGCATTTGTGCTTCTTTTTTGGTAATTTTCTCTATTTTAGTAACATGAATCTCCCATCACAATCAAAGGAAATATTATTGAGAGGTTTATTTCATTTGTATCTTTGACAATTTTTAAACATGTCGATAGTCTCCTTCGCTTTGTAGTGGAGCTAGTTCTCCTTGTGAAGAGTATCTAGTTTGGTGAAGCCTAGTGTCAACTTAACAATGTTAATGTAGAATGGTTTTTTACACTCATAAATATTTGTATCATCACTCCACCCATTCAATATTATGGGGGGAATGATGTTGATCCTAATTCTTTAAGTGTCGTGTCCCTTGTTATGAAAGTAGATTGAATTTAAGCTTAGTGAAATCTTGCACTATCCACTGCTAATAGTCTCCTTACATGGAGATATTATAGTAGATTAATGTGTCAACTATTTTTATTTTTTTTGTGATTGAGATGTGGATCCAAAACAGTAGTGAAATACCAAACATGATTTTGGTTAGCGAAATTTCAAATATTTGAGAAAGAGTAGTGGATTTAGACTTGGCAGTGTTATGATGGATGTAATTTCCAACAACAATAAACTCTTTAATATTTTCAGACCACATGTTATCATCATATCTCTTATGACATTCAATTCCACTTGTGCATTTGTGTTTGATAGTATACCTACTTCCACAATGTATTGATTTTTTGAGTCATGCTTCTTGGGATGCCTCACAACATAATTTCTTTCTCTCTCTCTCTCTCTCTCCACTTTTGGTGGTGTATTATTGGTTTTTGTGTGCCTTATGATGATAAATTTTATCCAAGGTAATTTTTTTCCCATTTATTTTGATCAGTGTTTTCCGCAGTAAGCCTCATGAATAGTGCTAGGTCCTATATGACTTGGTGGTTCCAACAACTCGACATCCATGCATTTCGGTAAGATGGAATTGTTACAATAAAGACACTTATATTTCAATTTGTATTTGTACATGAGTACCTAATTAAGACTACTTGTGGGGACCCATTAGTCTCTTTGTTTCCTCTTTTCTCTCTATGTATTTTGAATTTAATGGAGGGTGTTAGAATGTGTGTGTTCACACTAACTAGTGGTGGTTCTCTCTATTTTCAAAATAGCTTGCCATGTTCACACTCACAAAGGAGGTAATATTGAATTACAAAGTGGTTAATTATTTTTTGGAATAAGAACTTGGTGTGTGCACATACAATTTTAATGGTGCATTAATTAAGGTCGTTCTCTTTATTTTGTGATTGTTCATGCAAAAAATCTTGTTGCATGAAAAACCTTTCCCAACTATAAATCTAGGGACCCCAATTTTATTATTAATATGCATTGAGAAATATACAAGACTTATACCGTGCATTATTTTTTATGTCTATGTGTGTGCACGCCATGTCTAATTTATGCAATTTTGGTATGCTAGAGAGATCCTAGTGAATGGGGAACATTAACCTCTCCTACACATTGTCATAGGTTTTGTACCTCTATTTCGATTTGATCACTCAACAAAACCTTTATGAGTAATTCCAAATCTAATGATAGTCTAAGATCATTAGACAACCATATTTAGCTAAATATATAATCTCTTTATTGATTTGTTAATTCTAAAATTTTTTTTCCTCGCGAATTCAATTTCTAAATATTTAATGCCCTTATTTATGTAATTTGAATTAACTCATATTTGATCACATTTTTGTCTTTCAGTGTGAAATAATCAATACACCATGATCCTTTTATCAACCTCCTCAAGTCCCTAACTTTCTCTCATGCAGTCTCCACATTGTCTTGTCCAACATATCGAGAGAATATATAGGTTCTTGGTAATTTTAAAAGCATGTGTGTGCTCATGGTAAGTATCTATAGCATTAGTATGGTCTTGGGGATTTTTAGAATGTCTATATGCTTTTTCAAGTGTATTTATAGTCCCTTTAGTTTCAACCTCATCAAATGTTTGCACAACATTCATTTTTCCCTCCTTTTCTCCTTTCTAATTGTTAGAGGTCAGCTTAGGAACATCTATATTACTAACTTAATTTTTGTTTATTTATGAATACAAAATATTTCTAATTATTTCAATTTATCTATAAACATGTCACATTTATCTAGAAAATGAAAAGGCAATCTAGCATTCAAGAGAGAAGCAAGGAGATTATCGATTATTTGTTGAAGTATTTAGTGAAGCATTGTTTGAAGCATGTGTTCATGTTAAATAAATTATTGAAAAGGAAGGGTTATAAATAACATTGTTGTGGTTATATGTAATTATCATAATGTTTTCTTTGATATTATATCAATGTTTAGGACATCGTAAGATTTAAGCTAAGTGAAACACAAGTATCAAAAGACAACTTTTTCTTATATTTTTCCAAACATTATTTCCGAATTAGAAAAAAACAATGTTTTATATTTTGGAAAACATGAGAGGAAAAGTACCCAAAATTGAGTGAAGTTTTCAAAATATTATTATATCAAACAAACATAGTTATCAAAATAAATTCCATTTACCCTAAATTTCTCAAAATGCTACTTCCTCATTTGGATATTTCCAACCTTCATAATTGACAATTTACAATGTTCACCACAAATTTTATGAGTTCTCACTACCTTGCTACAAAAACCCAATTTCTATTATTAGATTGTGATGACTATCGCCAAATCCTGTCTTAATTAAGATGAATGCTCTAAGGCCTTACGGATAATCTTTGTATTCACAAAATTTGAAATTAATTAATTAATCCCTATAAAATGCTTACCTATATTTAAATTTAATTAAACGTGTTGATGTGTTGTGTTGCAATTTAATTGAAATCCATTCATGTATACCGCAATAACACACATTGATTCGATGTATTCTTGCATTGTTTCTTCCAACTTTAATGAGACACAATATTAATCTAAACGAAGAATCACAGCTTTATAGCAATTGTTTAACAACGAATCGTAGCTGTAATGCCATGGACAGCTGAAAACACTTTGATTGTGTCACTGAAAAGACTGGCAAAAGATCCCACAGAGGCACCCAAAACTAAATAATCTCAAACACAATAATTTACAGCTTGCTTGTGGTGATTCGATTCCTTCCTTCCACATATGGTATTGTACAGAACAGAACAGGAAGAATGTTCGATTCATCAAGAGAAGTTTTCTAATGCCGTGCTCCACAATGTGTCTCCTGATCTCTTGTCTATATGAAGCTCTCTGTGAGAGCTTCCATTAATACACCTTCATTCTCAGCTCTAGTGGAGTGAAGGGCTTTGCAATATGTTTAGGAGGAAAGGAGAGAAAGACAATGCAAAAGTGTCCTCCGAGGAGCTGGTCCTGCCAAAATCAGGAATTCTACCAGTGGTGAGCTCGCAATTCTGTACACCCAACGAGAAGCTCGTCTTCTCGGTACAAAAGAGGCCAAATCGAAGCTGCAGCGGTGGCGATTTAATAATAAATGACGCAGAGTCGTATCCTTTTGCCAGGGTCGAAGGTCGACAATGCCGTTTGCAAGAAAAACGGATCTTCGCAATGCTTCTGGAAAGCCCTCCTCACTTTGAAACGGAAGGTAAAGCTTTTATATTTGATTACATACATTTTCTTTGAGCTCTTTTTGATGAGTGTAATAACTGTTTTGATATACTCTACCGTAAATCTCACTTACAGGAAAATATCATCTACAAAATGTTAAATAGTCCATTGATTGATGATCCTCTTAGATTGAATGTTTCTGAATAAAACTGTGTAGTTTTGATCTATCAATAGAAAAATACCATCTAAAAAATGCTAAATGGTCCATTGATTAGTCTTGAATGTTTCCGTGGTTGCCTATCCCTCACTCAGGTTCACAGGTAACACGAATCTATGCAAAAAAATGACCATTCGGGTCAATCTTTGCACCCAACTTCAAACTCACAGCCTCCACACCCATTGCTTGTGCTTCACCATCCTGCTAATGTGCGTTCACATCTGAAGCAATATGGCACCTTTCTTTTAAAAAATTGCAAACCGTAATATGACAGGAAAGGTAACAACACATTACGTTGTTACCTATATTGATAACAATACATTATGTTGTTACCTATATAGATAACAACTTAATGTGTTGTTACCTATTCCATCAAAACTATCATTAATGAAACGGAAAATACTTTTGTCTATTATATGAATGTGTGTGAGAAATAAGCTCTTTTGATTAGTCCTGTAGGTTGAATGTTTTCATGGTGCTTATCCCTCACGAATGTTTCTGAGACTCCATTAACACTCTACATGATCCATCATTAGGATGCAACGTTAACCCAGAAATTGCTTACACATTTTACCTAGATCACATTTGTTGATCCAAAAATTGTTGAACACAGTTTTACCCAGTAACAACTATCTGTCTTATGTTTTGATGTATTTGAGTAAGTGGGGTTTTGAAGGTGTTGAGTATTAACTACGAATGGGAAGTGTACCGTGGAGAGAAGACGGATCCTGCAAAGCTATTGTTCAGGGCGAGGACGTCGTTTCCATTGCAGCTGAAAACCCCTGTAAACGTGTACATGGCTTATAATACTGATGAAGAGCAGTGGGATTTCAAAGTGAAAGGGGATTATGTAGAGCGTGCCTCTGTTTTTTACTATGGAGCTCGAACCATAGCACAGGTATTATTATTATTGTTCGTCAATAATTTAATGTATAAACATATATGATGTTTAGACTGAATCATTGTTAATGTGGATGCAGCTGAGTCGCAAGCGATCAGCAACCAATGAATTGCTGGGCAGGGACACTTTTCTGATAAAAATAGAGCCAGGCGTGGACTATGTGTTTGTAATGGCATTGGTGGTCATTCTGGACGAGATTAACAGGCATACTAACACAGAGTGAGACAATTGATTTCTCTCTTTCAATAGACAGCTTCAGAGCTTATATATGTGGGGTGGGTATTATCGAATAATACCATTCTTGGGAAAAATGGGTAAGGTTCCACTGAATTGACTTTCAGCCATTGAATATTTTTATTATGTTTCTTTTATGCTTCTATATGGTATATGCGCGTGAGAAAAACGCTTTATTCCCCTTCAACATGGAAGGAATGGTGTGATTTATTCAAAGAAAATATTGCGGCTTCATCTACGGGCATATTTTCTGATTTGTAGATTGTTAGGAACATGTCAATTTAAGTGGACAATTCTCCTCTATAATAACTAGAAATGACATGTGTGAAGTTCACTGTATACCATAAATACATAGACAAATACACCAACACTAGTGATAAAATAATAGAGAGAATTTATTAGGTGTGATCAATGCCATATACACATATATTGTTAAGAAGTCTTGTTTAGCGTATCCTTGAATTATAATTTCTTTTCATAAACAAACTCACAAGCTCTCAATTTAGTCACCACTAAGCATTAAAGAGTAAGTTTTCTACGAAATATTCGGCCTAAACAAACATGCAATAAGCTTTAAGAATCAAGTTTTCTAACTTCTACCCTTATAAGGGGTATCCAAACTCCAATATAAAAATGGACCATTTTTTTTTTTGGGAATGAATGAGCATGTATATTTTTCTATGTTTCATTTTTTTTGGGTACGTCGATAGGGATTATTTAAAGTCAAGCTTTTCTTATTATAATTTTAATTAGAGGATAAATATTGGCATGAGTAAGACCATCATGTGCAAGAGAATCCTCAATTTAGAACATTATTCACTTTGTATATATGAGATTTTTACTATTGAAACATTATTCACTGTACATATGAGTTGTTTTTTTGGAAGGAGGGTAAATTTGAGGGTTTTGAAAGGACCCACATCCTTGTACAATAATGAGGATTTTGAGAGGATCCACAACCTAGTTACAAAGAAGGGAACCAACGTGAGGAACTCGAAAGAAGCAGCCAAAGAAACTGGAATCAAAGATGCACCAGCCATAGGGAGTGAAGAAATTTCAAGTACAAAGGAGAAAATTGCAAAGAACCACAAATGAGAACAAGCAAAAAACTATTGTTATCATAGTTGCAACATCGAAACAACAACCTCAAGGAAAGAGAAGAAGCAGCCCCACGCGCAGCTACAAGAAGAGGAGGATGTAGTTGAGGGAACTAAAAGAAGGGAGAGAGGAGAGGCAACCCAAAACAAGATGTAGGATAGATAGGAGGATGCAACAAAAGAGGCATCCAAAAGTGAACCCGACCGAAGGGAGAACAAGGATGAAAATAAGAAGGAGAGGAAAGAAAAGGAGATCAGAGATCAATGCCTTTCCTTCTTTCCCTTCTTCAAACACACTATCTGCCAATTACCATGTGAATGCTCCTCTGAACCAAGAGGATTGGATTTAGACAAGTCCAAGGGTCAAAGATCTGTAACTCCTTATCCAGAGGATGGGGTCCATCCTTATTCGAGTCAGAGTGATCAGATTCATGGGGCTGCTTTATCCCTAGAGTAGGTCACTCCAAAGAGGGAGGACGATCCTTTGGTTGCCCCACCTCATTAGATGTAATGGTGGTGGGATGTGTTGTGGCCGATGGAGCTGTATATCTTATTTCTTGAACTTCTAAGTTAGATTCATCATCATCCTCAAGATATGAAGGGCTCCATCGTTTGGGAGTGAATCCTTTTTCTTTGGAGCTTGGGTTTTCTTATGAGGGCAGGCAACCTGGAGGTGTCTTAGAGTCCTGCAATTCGACATATGAAAGTCATGTTTTCATATTCAAGATTCTGGATGTGTGTCAGCATCTCCCATTTTGAGAGTCGTCTTATTCGGAAATCCTTTACTGAGATCCAATTCTACACATATCTTGACAAAAGTGTGAAGGTCACTCTACATTCTCTTGGTGTCCTCTTTGATGAATCTCCATAGAATATTTTCAATATCCTCCGTAGCAAAGATAAAGTGAAGGGGAAGATTAGGCAATCTCACCCAAACAAGAACACACGAGATGGAGAAGGAACTTGGGTCAAATCATGGAAACCATGGGTTAGTGAAAAGGCATGTCGATCCCCAGAACCAAGGACCCTCTTCGATAACCTTTTCATAATCATCTTAATCATAGAAGTAGACTATGAAGAATCCTTGGGCACATAGGAAGTATTCACAATTTTCCATCCACGAGGAGTGAATCCACTAAATTAGAGCATTAGATGACGACCAAGAACCATTAACTATGTAGATAAGGGCCTTAGTTTCTAGCTTATACATATGATTAACTAAAATATGAATATATTAGAATTAATCTAATAAGTGCAAGTGAAATAAATGTCTAAACTAAATAAGGAAAGTGACCCAAGCAATCTAAGCTATAAAAATATGAAACCCTAAAGTGCAAGAAGGGTTAGATAGAGCTTAGCTGATTTGATGAAGGTGTTGGATTATGTCACAGAGATGACTAGAGAAACAGTGGAGGAAATGACTGTGCCAAATTCCCGAGAATTGTAGATATGAGAAATGCAAATATTGGTGGATGTGGGCGCTGGAAAGGATCGGGCGCTATGGGCATCCTAGTGTACGGAAAAACTTAAAACCCTCCTCTGAGGTGTCGTTGGATGTTATCATGTGTTCTCTCTTTGTTGCACTAACTTCATTGAAACTGCATCATATGTCACTGCAACAATATCTGCAATAAGGAATCACCTACAAAACCCCAAGATGAGCATCAAATTTCTAAAAAGGAAAGATGCATATGAAGGGGTGACAATCCTCAAACTTACTAACTGAGAGCGTTCCACTACATCTAAGACCCACAATAGTTCTGTGTGTGTGTGTGTGTGTGTGTGTGTGTGATCATGCCCTAGTGTGTTGTGCCAATCACACTGTGTGTGTGTGTAACTATGTGTGTGTGTAATAAAATGGTGTGGAATAGAATAAACTGTCCTGTGCATGCGGTGTGTGTGGATGAACTAGAATTTTCCCTTTTGATGGAGCTACGTGGATGTAAATGAGCTCTAGACGCCTTAGATGGAATCACACTTTGTGAAATAGTAGTTTCTAGTGCAATAACTATGTGTAGATAATGTAATAAAATGGTGGATGGAATAGAATAAAATCGAAGTTCCAATTTCTCTATTATTGGATTATTATTATTATTGGTTCAATTTCTCTATTATTGGATTCCAATTTTGCTATTATTGGATTCCAATTTCCCTATTATTGGACTCCAATTTCGCTATTACTAGATTCCAATAATGCTATTATTGGATTCCACTTTCACCACATAAGCCTAATGGCCCCACTTACATAAGCCTAGTGGTTTTATCTTACATAACCCAAGTGGTTGCTAACTTACATAAGCCAAGTGGTTGCTAACTTACATAACCCAAGTAGTTGCAAACTTACATAAGCCAAAGTGCGCAAACTTACATAAGCCAAGTGGCCGCTAACTTACATAAGCCAAGTGGCGCTAACTTCAAGATAGTGCGTAAGTGATTGTTGTCATTTATGCCACATATCAATCTTAATATCATCATACATATATGACTATTCATGCATACCTTATTCAAATCAATAAACGTTGACGTTGAAAATCCCTTCCCTGAACTTCCTTGAATGGTGTTAAATTTGATGTTGTTTAGACATTTTTCATGATTTTAGACGTAACATACTTTCAAATATTTTATAGAACTCGACACGTGTGACTCACATGTTTAAAAGGTGACCATCAATATTTATATACATTTATATAAAAAATTTATTCGTATATATATTAAGCATAGTTAAAAAAATTGGAATTGTCATTTATAAATTTTGTAAGTAGTGTATAAGTGTGAGTGATCGCACTTACAAGTGCGATTGGTCACACATCTAAGTGCAGCCTCGAGTCGCACATCTCTCAACTCACACTTTAAGTGTGAGTCTCGACTGACACTGCTAAGTACAAGTATCGACTCACACTTCTAAGTGAGTCTCGACTCTCGACTTCACACTTCTAGGTGTGAGTCTTGATTCACACCGCTAAGTGCGAGTCTTGATTCACACAACTAAGTGCGATAACTCACCTACAAACAACAATTTTTTTGGGTAATGGTAATTTTTCAACACTTCCTTCAAAAATACAAAACAATGTTTATTTATACCAATTATTTTGTATAAATTTCATTATTTTTAATATATATTGATGTAAATTTTATAATTTTTATTTTATATATAAATCTATATTAATAATTGATGGTTAAATATTAAATATGCAATTCACGTGTGACGTTTATTACAAATATTTACAAGTATTTTATGGCTACAATCAACAAAAATGTCTAAACGGGCATCAAGAGTCACACGTCAAAGTGCAAAGCACAAGAATTAAGGGCTTTATTTTTACCCAAATTATATAAGGGATTTTATTTACAATATAAAAATTATAATATTAAATTCTTACATTAATTCTTTACAATACCAAATGTAGTATTAATGATAACCATTTTGTAAGGCAAAATGCTAATTAATGTTGTGTTTGCCTCAACATTAATTAGCCATTAATTTGAGCTATGTAAAATTCACCATTTAAAAGTACATGCACCATTCAAAATATATGTGCACCTTTTGAGCATGTAATTGTTGTCAGCCATTAATTATCCATTTAATGAAAAGCAATGTAAAATCATATGTGTGCCCTCTTAAATTCACGTGCCAATGAAATTGGTGGTTGGATTTGTTTACATATCACTATAAGTAGACAATTTTGAGTTTATATTTTTAACATTTTCCTTTCTATTCTCTTCATCAATGTGTAAGCTTATTCATCAATAGAAAAATCTCACCAACGCAAGCGTCAAAAATTTTGTGCTCGAGTTCTGAAACATTTTGATTTCCTCTCCATGCCAAAAATTGGTATGCATTCTCACCTTCAATCCTCCAAAATTACAAAATTAATGTAAAAAAATTTTCCATAGTTAGGGCTTATATCCATGTAAAATTTTCCATAGCTGATTAGGGCTTATATCCATGTAGGGATTTTGTAGATAATTAAATGGAAGCAAGTTTGTTATTCAATATTTTGTAGAAGGTAGTTTTTTTATCAAATAAATAATTTTGTAATATAGTAAACATTTGTTAGAGCAGTGAAAGAGGATGGAATGGAGCACATCTTGATAGAGAAATGACACAACTTAATACATAATAACATGAGAGGAAGATTTGTAGAATTTTTAAAAAAAAAACACCTACCAAGAACTTGTTTTGTTGAGTCTTGAAAAAGAAGCCTGGTGGTATGGATGGTGGCTCAATTTTCATAGTAAAAAAGTGAATATCGGAATCAATTTATGGTCATGGTGGTGCATAGAATAAAGAGCAGATGTATTTTATAAAATTGATATTATTTTTTTGGCCTTATTGTTGTCCACAAATAGTCCTCCACACATACATACTCAACAAAATTCAATGGCTACGACATCATTGACATTGTCAATGACAATATTTTAGAAGATATTCATGTTAAGAATGAGTTTCCATTGAATGTGTTGGTGATGGATTACAATGACCTATTTGTGAAAAAAATGGTAATGCAAGAGTAGGAGAACCAAACAAATTTTGGAGAACAAAAGAATGAATACAAATTTGAAAGGAGAATTCGAGGAACAAGGAAACTCTAAGATGTTGCTACTATGGAAGCAACAACTATCCTCAAAAAATTTTCACAAAATGTAAATTTTCTCTTTTTTGTGTCATGGCTATGTGGCTTTTTGTCTTTTGTTGCCTACGAGATTTCTCTCTTCTATGCTTCAATGTCATATTCTTCCTTAAGGACCTTTTTGTAAAAGGATGTGGGTCCTTTCAAAACCCCCATATTAACCCTTATACAAAAAAATGGACATAGTTTTTGTACATCAAAATATGTTGTTGTGGCATAACCTAGAACTCTATGATGATAATATCTTACTTTATTTTGTTAATTCCTATCGATCGATAATATCCAATTACTATGGTGTCACATAAGCTAGCAAGGACGCTAAGCTAAAAATAATATTCTTTGACTTGTTAAATGCTAGCAATCCATAAGCTCAAATTTTATATTGTGGAAGTATTAGGTTACCTTAGTGGGCGCTAAGCTCAAAACATCTTACTTAAAATTTCTCCTCAATCCACCAATCAAAATAAAAAAATTCTATAACTTTTCAACTTTCTAATGTTTGTAATTTATTTAAATAATTTTTTAAACTACTGAAACTTATTTATATTTTTCTTTATTTTCTAGTTAGTATTGATTTGAAAAATATGAGGCCTTGTTGCAACATTGATTTATTCTATTTAATAAAAATCATAATTCTAAGAAAACAATCACAACACAACACATCTAGCACAATCACAACAACTAGCACATCTCCCATCCATGAGGCATGAACTTGCTGCTTTGTCTTGTTTAATTTAAAATGTCATTAACAAAATTACTATTAACAAGGTTTATTAAATATACGTGAACATAATGATTGGCTACTTTATACAGGATTAAGGCACCCAAAACCTTACAATAGAATGCATCGTGAGCATCACCAAGAGTGAACAAAAAAGAAACAGGAAAAAAAGGGCTAAAACAACTTATCCCAAACTACAGTCCAACAGATCAATACAAGGAAAATCACAAAACATGGAGGGGAAAACATCCCAAATGATACAATCCACAAACAGTCAAACAAAATCTCCAAGAGCCAACAACTAGTTAGTCTTCAAACATTTGTACTCCTCCAGTTGATGCTCCTCCTGTCCTTTCATATTATCATCCTGCTCACTCATGATAGGGATGTCATCTTCAACCTACTCTTCCTCATCAGAACTACTGAGGTGGAGATTATACCTATGAACTTTGTGTCCCTACTCCAACTTGACCACACACCCTGCAACTCCAAAACCAAACTTTTGATCTCTACCATATCGGCCTGATAGAGTTTTGGGTGATGCAAATTTTCTTAGAGGCATCGATGCAATGCATGACATTGTTTCCCATATCCATTCCAACTTCTCCTAAGGCCTCCATATCCATTTCCACCTACTCACCCTGAGAGAAATTTTATCAAAAGCCACATTCCAACCCAACTCCACTCTCTCTTTCCCTTTAGATGACTCCCCTTTCATATCAATCAAAGAACCTACAGTAGCCCCAATACCAAGATTTCCATTCCCCGAGGTGCCTTACTCTTCTTTCTCCTCAGTTTGTTCATATGGTCCACAAGAGTACAATTTTCATCTGAATCCCTAGATTTGGGCTCTAATTCCTTTTCCACCACCGGTTTACCATTCTTAAAAAGAAAAATAATTAGTCCATGGTGTATCGGGGTATCAATCTTTCCCTATTGAAAATCATTCACCGACGTAGAGAGAGTGACATAAAAAGAAAAAAGGAAGGCTCATAAAATCTTATGCCTAAACATATTAAGCATAGTAAGATGGTGAGTAAATATATTTCTATAATTCACTTCAAGAGTAATGTACCTCATAAGGTGGAGGCAGACCATATTCCAAATATCAGGATGCAAAATCTAGCTATATCTATCTACCAAAGTAAACCATTTCTTTACCATGAAGAAAGTCTCAATTTCATGCTTGCGTCTGGTGTGGTCTTTGAATATATTTAAGCCCTCCATCTCCATTCCATAGTCACTATGCTATCAAATCCTCCAAACCTAAATTTCCATGCCATGGATCACCATGTTGCCATTGTTCCATGCCCACCAAACTCCAACACAAGATAAGGATCAGACCCCATGATTTTTGAGATGAAATTCCTAAACCCCCAATTTTTAGAATGCACCACAAGGAGGGGTTTCCTTCAGGGCACCATAGCTCATGGGCTCTGGTTCTCAAATGACCACCTCCCATGGTTTTAGTCGACTGAGATTGAAAATGGAAGAAACAATGGCCAAAATGAATCGTAAGAGAAAAATTAATACAAATCCCACCATATATCCTGCACGTGCAAAGGGTCCTGCTAACCATAAGTACAAGGATGACATCCCAACAAGGGAAAAAACCACCAACATCATACTTAATGTTCTTAATGAGATTAATAACATTGGTGATATCATCTCCCCTCTCACACACTTTAAAATTACTACCTTTAGCCCCCAATTTGGCAAGATAATCCACACATTTATTACCCTTTCTAGGGGTATGAATAATTACATTTATCAAACTCTTTCAAAAAAATTTCTTTAGTATCTTTAAGGATATTTCTTATGGTCCAATTATTAATTGTATCCTTTCTCACATTGTAAAGGGTTAAAATCTTGTTTTGTATAACTAACTAGAAAAACATGTTGACATTGGTGAGTAAATCCTTAATCAAAATTTTCCTCTACAAATCCTTTTCAAGACAACATATGTTCGGAAAATGAATATGTTTGGTCCAAGAACTGATATGTCAGGTGTTATACTTGAGCATTATAGTCATTGATCTCCATAAACATATGTAGGAAAAGCATTTATGTGAAAACAATTGATCTAGGACATTTAAAAGACATCAAATTATTTTAGAAACATGTTCAATATTTTTCATTCAAACAACAACATATTATAAGTACAACATAAAAGGTATTTTGTAGTAAGTAACAAATATTTCAAATAAATACAATTTTCATCCTCCAATCTTTACAATTCAATTCCAGTTAAGGCAAGTAGTCTTCATGTTGTTGACCTTGGGGAGTAAATCCTTAGTCCAATTTTTCCTCCAGAAATCCTTTGCAAGACAACATATGTTTTGACAATGAATATGTTTGGTCCAATAACTAATATGTCATGTGTTATACTTAAGCATTGTAGTCATTGATCTCCATCAATGCATGTAAGAAAGCATTTTTGTGAAAATAATTGATCTAGGACGTTTAAAAGACATCAAACTATTTTAGAAACATGTTCAATATTTTTTCATTCAAACAACAACATATTATAAGTACAACATAAAAGGCATTTTGTAGTAATTAAAAATCTTTCAATCCTTCCAATAAGAAGAACTTTTAACATCCACGATGCTAGTCACACTTTTTCGAGTAAAAAATTTAAAAAACAGGTTACAAATTTCACTTCAATCCCAAACTACTATACCTTTTTTTTTTATATCAATTCAATCCTCCAACCAGTGGAAGGAAGTTCATTACGAGATTAACACTGGAGATACTAGTGAAAACTAAACTCAATATGTCTTTCTTTAGCTTGTTAAATGATAGTGACTCTTTAGCTCTAAAATATTATATTCTTCAAATACATTCAGCCACTAAGCTCAAACTAGGTTGATTTAATTTGTTAAATCCCAATGACCACTAAAATCAAAATAATATCTCACTTTATTTTTTCAAAACCTTGAGACCAAAGATCCAAATATTATGTTGTGTCATAAGCTAGTGGACGCTAAGTTCAAAATATCATTCAATAACTTGTTAAATGAAAGTGACCACTACACTCAAAGTAATATAAACAACCAACTTCCGATTGTACCTACAAAAAAAAATATTGATTCAAGTTAATATATATACCCACACCAATCTGAAGTCACGTAAGGGTTCAATATAAGAAGAAATTTTAACATCCACGAGGCTAGTTAAAAGATGAAAAAGCATATTATTCTTCATGTACATGTAATTGTACCTATAATTGTGAATGTAATTGTACTTGTAAGAGAACACAAACCCAATAAGCATATTATTCTTTCCACGTACATGTAATTGTATCTACATTTAAATTTATCTTGGTCTGAACTAAACACGCTTCTCTCATTGAAAAAATCAGACCCCGGATGGAGAGGACTCATGGGGATGCATTTTTTTCGAGACAACACCATCCCCATCTCATTCCAGTCAAACAATGTTTTGTGAAATCACCTCACCAAATCTCACAAACAAATTCCCATCACAAGTGTTTTGTGCTCCCTGTAACATCTTTGTGCTTACCCACTTCATTTCCATGTGTAGAATGAACAACCTTGGAGAACCTAAATGTAACAAATAGATGTGTCAATAATGAAATTCTAATAAGATATTGCTTTATGATTTTTTGTTTGATAATCTATACAATATGAAATCATGTCTAGCAATGTTAGTTATTTCACCTTGCTTCATTTTGTTTGCAGATTCTTCCTTTATAATATATATTAACTAAATACATCTAATATCACTAACATTCAAACCTTCAACCTCCACTAAATGTAGTAATTGCATGAACATTAACTAATTAATGTTGGGTTGGCTGAAACATTAACTAACATTACAATAAAATTTGTTAGGTTATGTTGAGGCATAACCTCTTTTTGGTGGTGTAAGAGGATATGGATATTTGTGGGTTTTTTTTGGGCATTTATGGCATTCATAGATTGTGTTCATGTGATGGGAAGGGACCAATTAATGACTATTACTAATTAGGATATTTCAATTAGAAATCTTGGAGACACGTGTTGAAGATTGGAATGAAGGTGCTCGACATCTCTATTTAAGCATCATCTATATCGGGCCTTTGGCAATCACTATCATAATAGCCCTGTTCACTATGGGTGGCACCATCAAAACACATTGAGCCTTCTTCCTGTGAAGAGGTCAAGGCCAACCCGATAGTATGGAATATTTTTCATGAGGGTGGTGTTACATTTTATGGAAAGACTGTCTGGTCACTCTTCCGAGTGACCAACAAAGTGTGTGCTGAAACTCTAAGAAAAAGAAGAGTCAAAGTGGGAAAGACAAATTTTTTATTTTGACAGAGTCCATTTGGCTGTGAAGCTGATGGGGATCCCCGGAGGGAGACATTTATTTTAAATGCTCACTTCAGGAGGAGATGGATGATTTCCTGTATCCTGGTGAAAATCCAACAATGTATCACTTGGGCTATGAATGAGACTCACTTCCACAACCTTGGGATAGGGTTGCTTGAGAAATTGAGGAGGTACTTCACACTTCAACAATGCTACAAAGTGATCTATGGACCTCAAATTTTTCTTCTTGCATCTTCACATGATTAGAAGGTAAAATTTGTGGATTTTCTATTTCAATCACTTGAGAGGTCCCTTAAACTGGCTAGAGAAGATGAAGGTCCTTTCCTACACCAAGGCCTTTTGTATTTTCTCTTTAAAATGGAAGCTTCCCAAAAATAAATCTCATGCTTCCCCTCTAAGCTAAGAAAGTCATGTCATGTCCCCCTCCTCTTTCACAACCAACTCCCTCTTTCCATCACCATCGCCACCACCTTCATCTCCCTTCCAACTCCGATTCAGACATCATGATCATTAGCCCCCCGGTGGTCTCCCCTCATTCTTTCACTCTTGGGTCTCCCTCATCTTCTCTGGCGGCTCGTAACCCTTCGGACACCTCAGAAGCACTCTCCTAAGGTCTCTAAACCACTTTCAACCCAACATCTACTTCCTCTCCACCTCTTTCCTCATGCTTCTCTAGCTTCTCCTCTCATCTCCACTAACATTGTAATGGCTACAACCAACTCAACTCACCTAATCACGAAAGCATGTGTGGCTTCCCTCCCACCTTTTTTCATGGAAGTTAGCATGGACTCAAAATTCCATATGTGTTGTGGATCTCTCCTCGGTTTACCCTGATTCTCCTCTTTGTCAGAGAAAATGGGCTCCCCCATTGCAGCTTTGGAACACAAGGAGCATTTAGAGAAGATCTCTCCTGATCCACACGAGGCCATTGAAGATTATGTTACACTCAATATCTACTATCAAGGAATGGAAAAGTCACATGGACATGACCTAGATGAAAATCAATGAAGACTTCCTGGAACACATTAAGTTAGTGGACATGTGGTTCAAGGAAGCCCTACTGCCGATGCTAAGGATGAAGCAACTACTCTCATGAATATCCATAAAATGTAATTTGGCTTTGTTCCGGTTTGGGACTTTTTGGTTTTTTGTTTTTTTTTTTGCATACAAGATTGTTCTCTTCTTGTTTCACTATAATACTTGGCCATGAGGGATTTTTTGTGCAAGTATGTGGGTCATTTGGGAAAACCCCTTTTACTCTAATTCCAAATAGTTTTATGTTTTGGCATATCGTAGTCATGGCTAAGCTCCTAATATCTTAATGAGTTTTCTTACATCCTTAAGATCACTATGCTCCAAATTTTATGTCTTGGTATAACCTAGTGATTCTCGATCATCACAATATCCTACTTTATTTTGATAAAACCTAGTGACCACCAAGCTCCAAAAATTTATGGTGTGGCATAACGTACCATTGTCTAATATCAAAATATAATTCTCTTACTAGTTAGGTGGTAGCAAAAAACTAAACTCAAAATATTATATTGTGGGTTTAGCACCAGAAAAGTTATGAATATCTACCTCTAATTTGCTAGATGTTGTAAAATATCTTAATTATGAATTATTAAACCCTAGTGATGAAATCACCAAATAACATGTTGTGGAAAACCTAGTGGCCACAAAGATCAAAATAATATATTGTTTAAGTACCTAATATCGCTAAGCTCAAACTATGTTGATTCAAATTTGCTAAATCCTAGTCACCATTAAGATCCAAATATTATGTTTTGGCATAACCCACCAAAAAAGCTAATAATATCTATCTTATTTCTTTTGTTTAAACCTAGTGAGCACTAAGCACCAAATATTATGTTGTGTCATAATCTAGCGGATGCTAAGCTCAAAATATCATTCAATAACATGTTAAATGATAACAACCACTATGCTCGAAATAATATATTATGGAAGTACCTAGTCTCCACTTAGTTCAAAATATGTTAATTTAATTTGTTTAATCATATCGATCGTAACCTCCATATATTATGTCATTTTTAAACTAGCATCAACTAAGTTCAAAATATCTTCCTATAATTTTTTAACTATTGTAAAATATCATAACTATGAATTATTGAACCCTAGCGAATTCAATCTCCAAATAATATGTTGTGGCAAAGGCTACCGATGCTAAGCTCAAAGTATCTGAAACCACCGTAGTATCCAAATATTATGTGGTAGCATAACCTAGTGAATGCTAAGCTCAAATATCTTAATTCCAAATCTTAAATGCATACAAAAATTCAACTAATTTATACTTGGTCTTGATTGATTGCTATAAAGATCTCCAAAGTCAATGTCTTTCTTTTGTTTGTTAAATACTATTGTTTTTTTAGCTCAAAATATTTATATTCTTAAGTTCTTACTTTCTTTTGTTTGAAACCTAGAGACTACTAAGATCCTAATATTATGTTGTGGCATAACCTAGTGGCCACTATGTTGAAAATATCTTAATTTAATTTATCAAATCCTAACCATCGATAGGCTGCAAAGATTGTGTGGTGGCATAAACTAGCAGTGCTATGCTCAAAATATCTTAATTTGAAATCTTAAAATCATACAATAAAGTCACTAATTTATATAGATCTTGATTGCTATACATTTCTCCAAAGTTAACATGGTTGATTAACTTAGAGGTCGATAAGCTCAAAAAACTTACTTTAATTTGTCAAAACGTAGTGACTTATAAGATTTTAATAAAAATGTTAGATTATTTTGAGGGGTAACCTTTTTGTGGTGACAAGAGGATATGGCATCTACGGCTTTAATGGTCATTTATGACATCATAGATTGCATTCATGTGATAGACGAAATTGATTAAGGGTTATACATGACATGTAAGATGGCATTGGGAATTTAAGAGTTTTAATGGGAAGCATGATATTTATGATAAGGATATCTAATCGATGATCTTCGATACTACTGTCACACTTACCTCCTTTCATGTGTTGTGCACTGGTGGCTTTATATCTCTAGGCTAGCTTGCATTTTTCACTACCCCTTTCCTCTTTTCATTTTTGGTCATTGTGCTTCCTTGTCTCTCTGCTGATGGTGATAGGGGTGTTGGTGGTTTCTTGGGTAGCATGGAGTGTGGTCCTATAAAAGAGGCAAAAGATTATGATAGGTAAGGATGTTGGGGAATTGTTTACTTCTTGATGGACAGGGAAAATTCGGAAACAATGACTATGTGAATTGGCTCGAGAAGGTCTAGTTGGTCATGAAGTGATTCAAAGAATAAGATGATGATGATATTTGTGAGAGCATGCACAAGATAATGCTTCTGTCTGCGACTTGAACTAGTCCAAAGGGCAGAGGAACATTTTTGACATGGCTAAGGGTTGAGCGCGGAAAACATATTGTCCAAATCTTCGGGGTAAGTTTATCTTGCATAAGGAGAATGAGAAGTTGGAAGAGCATCTAGTTAGCCTTCGAAGATTCATGTGTCCATGCCTTGATGTAGGGGATGTAGGTGATTGTGTGTGTGGTTTGAGGTAGCTACGGAAAATCGGGGTATATAACTCCGTGTTTGTGCTAAAAGTGAAAATGTCCAATGTTGTGTCGATTCTTCCTCCTCCTTTGATCAGTAGTAAAGGGGATGTGGATGTCATGACTCATCGATGAGGTGGAGCTGAATTCAATGTAAAATAATATTTCTAATTGAATTTTTCTTATTTTTAATTAAGGTTAATAAATACATAGTGAAAACGGTATAGGAAAGTGTATAGATATACCAAGTATTTGGGTAAGTAAGTGATATGCCAACATTCCCCCTTAATATTTACAATATTTAGTTAAGATTCATCATCTTGTAATCATCATGGGATGTCCATTTAACTTTGGAAGAATAATGTGGACTGTTCCTTGTTCTTTTTTCAAGATTATGCATCGTTTATATCCTAGTTTAAAATCTTAAAATCTCATGAATTCATCTAATTTATATATATGTGTTATTTATGATATTATAATCTCGCATTTGTCATCTGGATCGATTGTGAAATTGAACCTTCTCCATCTATATGTTGTAGATAACCTCAGCCCTAAGTATCTCATTAATACCTCAATTTAGTTTTGAAATCTAACTAAGAATCCACTAGATTCCAATAATATATTATAGGTTCTCAAATGCGGGTGTTAGTTCAAAATATGTTAATTTAAAATAAATTTGCTAACATCTCTTGACCGTACATGCTCTATAATTATGTTGCATTGGGATCATATCTTCATTGTTTGTTTGCCAACTTTGATATCAAATTTGATGAATGAATGAAATCACTAATCTCGTTTTTATTCATAATTTGATTCAAAAATTCCACATGTCTCCCGATCTTTTGTGCGATATGTTTAAAATGTAAACATGTACAATATTTTTAATGAATTGAAAGATGTTGAAATTAAGTAGTCTACAAAATACCATTTGGTAGCATATTTTTCGGTAATGGTCCATGATGCCACTTTCAGCTCAAACTATCTTAATTCCAAATCTTAAATAATATCAAAAATTGCACATAATTTACTCTTCTCTCTCTTTGTAGATCTCCAATAGTGCCTAGATGTCTTTTTTTTAGATTAAATACTTTGATTTTTTAAGCTCAAAAACTTATTTTATTCTTAAGGGTCTTACTTAATATTTTTTTCACTTGGAGACTAACAAGATCCTCACTCTATTCTTGTGGCATAACCTAGTGGCACTATGTTGAAAATGGTTAATGAATTTATTAATCCTAACTACATAGGACTTGAAATATTGTGATCGATGGCATAAAAAGTGGGCTATGCTTGAAATATCTTATTTGAAATATTAAAATCATACATAAATTCCATAATTTAAAATTTCCATAAAGATCTTAATTTACACATATACATTTCTTCTCATTTAACGTGGTTGATTAACTTTCATAATCTCTTCTTGAACAACTTCCTCTCTTTGTCAAAATCGTAGCATGAATGAAGATTTTAATAAAATCCTTTTAATTTTCTTAACCCTTTTAGATCGTACAGAATGGGGCATTGTATTGATTTAATGGTCATTTTATGAAATCAATAGATTTATTACATGATAAAAAAATAGTTTGATTTTCAGACAGGTTATACACACGTAAGACATGTTAGGATGGAGTTGCTTCCTTTAAATTTTTAAATATGGGAAGGAACTACTATTTATGATGAGGATATCGCATGATCTTTGGTAGAGGACCTGCTCTATTGGTGATTTATATCTCTCTTTGGATCTTTTGAATCCATTTTCCTCTTTTTTGAATCTTTGCACTTCGTGCCATTTACTCATGGCAAAGATAGATCAAGTTGTTTCTTCTCTCATGTATCGTGGTTTACAGGAAGAGGCAAAGAGCTATGCTCATTCAAGGGATTCCTTATCTTTACTTCTGGATGGATTTAAAAACGGTTGGGTAAGCTCAACGTTAGTTCTTGGGTCATGAGAAGGTTTCCACGCGGAGGGAGTGATTCAAGAAGAAGATGGTGGTGATATTTTTTGAGATAATATGTGATAATGTTCATGAACATTGTGTCTTCAAGGGTGGCTTTTGAACTTTGTGACCATCACAAGGGTTGGTGTGGCAAAACATAATATAAAACTTGGGTAGTTCTTTGTTAAAGGAGAATTTAGAAAGTGAAGGGTGAGTATCTAGTCCTTCTTCGCTCCATCAAAATTTATCCTCCATGAGGGATGAAAAAGTGTTTACTCCCACTTCCACGCTCTATACGTAAATTGCTTAGGAAAATCAAGTAAAATAATGTTCCTTGATCTATAAATGAAAATTGAAAAATACATAGTGTCGGTTAAGATCCTAATCTATGTTGTGTCCAATAAACAATGTATTAAATATGCCAAGCTCAAGATCATCGATGATGGTGGAGCCGAGAGGCAAATACCTAATCTTTCTTGGAAGATTTTGTCTTTAGTTTTTAAAGGGCCTAATGAATGGTATAATGTTATAGAAGTGTATATAATATAGGAAGTATTTGTGGGTGAAGTGAAGGTGATTACATATCTTCCCCATATTTTGGCATATATTTTAGTAATTCATAAGTTGTTTGTAATCATCATAATATCCACTACTAGAAGACTTATCATGGATTTATTCCTCATGTACTTTTTTTGAAGACTTATCATCGAAATATCTAGTTTAATATCTTAAAATCATAGAATGAATTCAACATAATTATATATATCTTCTTTGTGATACATATAATGTTTACGATACATAAGCTAGCAAATTGAATACCCAAATAATATATTGTGGCATAACCTAGTGGCCACTAAGCTCTTAATACCTCAATTTAGTTTTAAATCCTAACTACCACTAGGTTCCAATGATTATGTGGTAGCATAACCTAGTGCACTACTAAGCTCAAAATATCTTAATTTAAAATAACATATCATGTTTGTGATACATAACCTAGCGAATTGAATACCCAAATAATATGTTGTGGCATAACCTAGTGGCCACTAAGCTCTTAATACCAATATTCACTAAGATCATATTATTATGTTTTGGCATAACCTACCCGCCGCTATGCTTATAATATCTTACTTTCTTTTACTGAAACCTAGAGACTTATAAGATCCAAATATTATGTTGTGTCATAAGCTAGTGGATGCTAAGCTCAAAATATAATTGGGTAACTGGATAGATTATAGTGCCCACTAAGCTCAAATATTATAGTGTGGAAGTACCTAGCACCCACTTAGCTAAAACTATTTTAATTTAATTTGTTTAATCCAACCCACCGTAAGGTCTTAATGATATACAACGATATACTCGATGAAGCCTAGTGGCCGCTAAGCTATTCTTAAATGTAAACAAAGTGATCACTTGACCCAAAAAGTGTGTTTCCTAAAAATAACAAAGCGTATTTAACATGAGAGAAATAAAAATGATCGCTTGACCCAAAAAAAGTGTGTTGCCTATAACAAAATCCACCTATCCTTGAGTCCACAAAGGTAAATGAAGACTTCATCCAAATAAGAATTATAGCCTAGCGATTGGTCACTAGAGTAGGCAACATTTTTCATTTAGATCGTATTCAAAAAGGAGTTTATATAAATGGTAAAAAATAAATATGGAATTTATATAATAGTATACATATAGACTTGGACTCGTTGTACCCTAACGACCACTAAGCTATACTTAAAGGCAAATATATCATGTTCATAATGAAGTTTTATGTTTAGAATCATGTTTTTCATGTGTTACACAACTATACGTCTAGAATTCTATATTTCTTATGAGATTTTGGCAGAATATTTTTACATTTAGGACAAGAAAAGAAACCTGGACTAGCGACCAAGAAGTTATACTACAAGTTTTTAAATACAACGTGATCTACTCGTTGCACCCTAGCGGCCGCTAAGCTATTCCTAAAGGTAAATATATCATGTTCATAATGAAGCTATGTTATAAATCTAAATTCTTAATCTTTGCTAGAAATCATATTGAAAAGCTATAAAAGATAACAAATAAATTTGGTGTTTATATAATGGATACATAAATATACGTGTAAAATCATATCTTTAATATGTTATATAGGTAAACGTATAGTTTTATCTACTTCTTACAAGATTATGGCAGAATTATTTTACATTTATGAAAAATATGGAAACTCATAATTAAAAGATCTAAGAATCTATAAAACAAGTTTTAACATGTGACGCCATCTACTTGTTGCATCCTAGTGGTCGCTAATCTATTCTTAAAGGTAAATATATCATGTTCATAATGAAGTATTTTATAAATCTAAATTATTAATCTTTGCGAATATAACAGTTGACAAAGAACAAAATCAATCACTAGGACCAAAAAATGTTGTGTTGCCTATATAAAAACAAATGATCCACTAGAGGGCCAAGGAAAACAAATGATTTTTCCAAATTAGAATTATAGCCTAGCGGATGATACTAGGGTAGACAACTTTTCCTATGGTAGAGTTCATTCATAGAAAAGAAATCATATTGAAAAGATACAAACGATAACAAATAAATCCATAATTTATATAATGGATATATAAATATACGTGTAGAATCATGTATGTAATTCAAAATAGAATTGAGGGTTTGTAAATAGATTGTTGAAACAACCAATTATATCCTGGAAACCTCAAAGCTATGTTAATTTTTGGCATAGATTAACGAGCTCAAAGGAATAATATATTAATTATAAAATACATATTTATTAAAATTAGATTTAATAATATTATTGCATATATAATGTGTTTAAATTCTAATGTACATACCATAAAAATGATGAAGACATTACATTTGGTTAATTCTACATGGAAACACATATATAATTGGAAAAAAATATCATTAATTGAATTCATATAATTTTTGAATTAATTTTTTAACTTATATATTTTCCTAAAATATCTAAGTGTAAAAATGTAGTATGCATTAATTAGAAAGGTTTTTTTCGCATCATCTTGATGAACAACATTAAACAATTTTTGGTTCTCCAACAAAATAAAATTAAAAATAAATTGATTGTACCATTATCCTAAAAACAATCGCGAGAGCGAGAACGAAAAATTTAAAATGAAAACTGTCCAAAAAGAGACATAGAATGGAGGAAATGGGAAAACGTTAAATAGAGATAAACACTAGAGTACAAAAGCAATTAAATTTTTTTTTCGTTAACGCACAAAAAAGTGAGTTTTCATGAAGAACAAGGCAGTTTGACACGGAGATCAAAAATAATTGAAAGAAAGGCTTGACTACGAGCACGATTTAGTAGGACAAAGCAGGGCTTGTGTGGATCACGATTGGACTGCCGTGAAAAACACCTAAACCAATCAACTACGGAGAAACTAATAGATCTCGTAATAAAAAAGGCACACCTTTACTATGAATACCAAGTTTAGTAATATCTGGGATTATTTCGTGCTTTATGTTGTCTGTGAAACCTCCATCTGCTATCTCATTCAAACAATCATCGTGATTATTTTCGTAACCTCTGTTGTTATCCTCCTTCATATGTGTCATTTATGTGCATCCTTTACAGTGCTTCTTTTGTGTGCTTGTTAGGAATAATATATGTGTTAGTGCTCACATTAATATGTGTTAGTATATTAATATTGTGTATATTATTAATAATGAGTTAATATAACTCATATTTATTTGGTAGGCGTCTACTTTGAAGATACCCTTGCTGGAAAGTGTCAAATTCCAGCGGCTCCAATATTTACTATCTTGCCGGATTTTAGATATTTTAAAGGTTGCCGGATTTTAGATATTTTTCTACAGTCCTAGATATTTACTATCCTAGATATTTGATTTTGATTTTATTCTTCATAAAGTAAATTCTATAGTTTACATTTTGGAAAATAATATTGGTCATATATCTTGTTCAAAGTTTTTGCGATTCAAAAGTTTTCTGATTTTGATTTTATTCTTCATAAAGTAAATTCTATAGTTTACTTTTTGGAAAATAATATTGGTCATATATCTTGTTCAAAATTTTTGAGATTCGAAAGTTTTAATAGATAAATGTTCGATGTTTGACCAACTGATGAAACGTGATTTAGTCTTACTTTTTGGAAAATAATATTGGTCATATATCTTGTTCAAAATTTTTGAGATTCGAAAGTTTTAATAGATAAATGTTCGGTGTTTGACCAAATGATGAAACGTGATTTAGTTTGGTGACTATCATAATTGTGTCTTACAAAAATATGGACAATAGCAAAATAAGAGCTTTGCAACAACATATAGACATCCAGGCAATATCAACGTGCAATACAACTCAAATAAACTAAATATTGCTACTATCTCCGGCGTAATTTGCAACTCATTTGCAATTGCTAGTAATAATATAGTTAGTGTGAGTGTGCGAGTGAGTTGTAATAACAACTCACATAACTATTTAGGAGTGTGAGATATTTTGAGAGATATATAGGATAGAAAATGAGTGATATGTGGAGAATGTTGATAAGATGCATTCCTTATTTATAGGAATTGTATTCTTATATACTTGTAATCATTGCATATGAATTATATCCCGTTTTGTATTGTGTCTCAATCTATTGAATATAGTCTCGAATGAATTGAAAAGTATGTATTGTGTTTATCAAGTTTCTGACTAATCAGTGTGTTCAGTTTCCTTTGAATCTGGACCAAATGTAATATTTGGTATCAGAGCAGGTGGCTCTCGGCAGTGCTCTATGGAGTTTTAGATTCAAAGGATTCAATTTTTTTAAAAATACGTCTGGTAAATCACATTTTTCTCCAAAACCCAGAATCTAAATTCTGGAAAATTTTGTGGGTTTGTTTATTCAAATTCTGAGCACAATCTGTCAAAAAATTGGAAAAACCCAGTTCCTAGTTTAAGAGTAAATGTGAAAGTTATGAGCGTTTTTGAGAGCGAGATCAATCCTAAGGAAAATCTTAAAAGTCTGTGATGCGTAATGGAGCAGTGCATTTGATGTGGCATATAGTAATAATTTTCATGGTAATCTTGGTTGGGATCTATTTTTTATAAGCTCCATAATGATTGAGATCATTGTATTTGTTGGTCATGTTGGCACTAAGGATCTGTAGGTGAACGGAGGTGAGTTGTGATCCTCCAACGTGTGGAGATTTTGTATTCAGTTTTCTGATGCCTGCAATCTCTGTGTCTACATCTAATTGAAAGAGCCACGTATTTTACATCACAAACCGGCTACTATTGACGGCCTGCATTTCTTCAAGGTCATTAAGAAGATCATTGATCCGTTCTTATGAGATCTTAGACGTGGAAATTTCAACAAAACCAAGTTGATTGCATGAATCTATACGACAAGTTTGAAAGGTTGAAAGTTTCTGTTTTTTTATTGCGAGTCATATGTTTTGGTTTGTTTTTTAATATGTTTTAATGTTTTTATAAAGTTTGTTTGAGATTGTTTTTTTAAGGTTTAGCCCTTATTTTAAATAACGCGGTTTAAAAGTTAATAACAAAAAACAAAAAGACATTTTTTTATTATTTAGGTATATGAAATTGCGTGTAATATTTCTTTGTCTACTAAGGTTTATTTATAGTTATTTTCATTATAAAGTTTTAAAAAAAAGGTAAGTATAGTGTTTTGAATTTTTAGCTTTTAAATGATATTTTATTATTTAAATGTTGGTTTTGAGTTTTTAATTATTATATTTTAAAGTATGGAGTTATTATCATTGTAAAAATTTATCGATATTTTTCATTATTGTTTTGTGTGTCACTTTGTCAACTAGTTGTTATTTTGTATCGTCTCATTGTATAAGTATCTAAAAGTGTTATTTAGGTGATTATTATCGTCTCATTGTATAAGTGTCTAAAAGTGTCATTGAGGTGATTATTTTGTATCGTCTCATTGTATAAGTGTCTAAAAGTGTCATTTAGGTGATTATTTTGTATCATCTCATTGTATAAGTGTCTAAAATAATTTGGGATTAATATCTCCTCATTTTACTATATACAAATTGATTGATCTTGCTATGTATCTGTATGTGGAGCGGCGGTGGTAATTTCCTCACAGAGACCATTCGGGAATAATGTCTAGCTATAGTGACTTTGCTTCTTTTGCTTGTGAGCACCTATGCCATGTGCGGTGTAACCTTTGCGGCACCATTTTCGAGGTACACGAGGTGTAGTCTCCGATCTATAATGGCTCACAAGCGTTGGATTTCAACATATGTCTACAAAAAAATACTACACCGTTAATTTCCTTAATTTGTCAGCTTTTAACAAATCTCCAGTCATATACATTTGATGAGTATATGCCTCCAACATATTTATCTACACCCAATAAGTTAGATAAGTTATTTGATCTAATTTTCAAAATGCTCAAAAATTCATTTATAAAATGAAATCATTTCAAACTACTATTTTCTAAGGGTCTAATTATTGAAATCACTTTAGTTTGAAATTCATTTATAAAATGAAATCATTTCAAACTACTATTTTCTAAGGGTCTAATTATTGAAATCACTTTAGTTTGAATAGATTAATATGGTCCAAGTTTATTTTTACTATTACAACATAGTTAATTATATTTGTTATGTAAGATGAACTAGAGCACAGTTAATAGCTTTTGAAAACATGAAGGAATGGTCAAAAAGAGTATTACACCGTCCAAAAACTTTTAGTTGTTACGTGGGGTTGAACATCAAATCTCATTCTTATTCATAGTTCTTGTCACATAAATTTTGTAGAAATAAAACATAAATTCAATTTTTTTAGAAACACTCTTGAAATATTTAAATACTCGAATCAAATTTATGTCGAAAGGCGTTACCCCTATGGTAAAGAGCTGCATGGTCATTCATGTCACTATTTTAAATTTGACATGTGTTTTGACGTTTTTGCCATATGCTTAAATTTGATGGATGTTTTGATGTTTTATTTTCTTACTGTTTTTAGCTATTGTTAGAAGTTTTGTTGTTTTTAACACTTGTCAAATTTAAAATAGTGACATGAATGACCATGACAAGACTTTAGTGGACAACTCTGCTTGGTGATGGACTGATGATTGCGAGGTTTGTACAAAATGCGTTGGTCGATAAAGCCTTGGAGTTGTTTAAGCAAGTGCAACATGAAGGTAAAAATCCAAACCCCACAAAATTTGCCAACATCCTTCTAGCATTTGGCAAAATCGGAGCTTTGGAACAGGACATGGAGATCAATAAAAAAAAATCAAGAGTGTATCTCTATTATATGTTGTAGTTTCAAATGTGTTGATCGATATGTATGCAAAATGTGGATGCATTCATAAAGCACGCAAGTTGTTTGATAAAGTCACTTGTGAACTTGAAGTATTTGCAACCTTCATCCACTAGGTCTACATGGTTGCATACAAATAAAATACAAACTAAACTTACACTGTCTGGGTTGGTTCCAGAGTGCCTCATCAGTTCAAAGAATTTGAGGGCATCCTGGCTATATCCATGCATTGCATATCTGGCAAGCATTGCATTATGCCTACAATAGAGCATTATGTATGCATGGTTGACCTTCTTGGCCGTGTTGGCCATATAGACGAAGCCCTAAATTTTGTCATCAAAATGCCAGTGGCAATAGTACTATTTGAGTTGGATCCTACAAATACTGCTCCTTATGTTCTTCTATCAAACATATATGCAATAGAAGGCAATACGCATTACAAGATATCACCCTCAATATTTCGGCGTTCACATCGTACATTTCACATACGATTCCTAGTTATTAAAATTGATAAAAATAATATTTCATTCAACTTTTTATGTGCACAATCCTAATTTTATTTGAAAAACAAGATATATATTAAAAAGGAAGAGTACAAATATTAAATGTTTTTCATTTTTCCCTAAAATAATTTTAAGGGAAAACAAAACGTCTATATATAATTAGATAGTTTATTTTTCCTTGATATTGTTAGTTAAAATTAAGGTAATTTAAGGTTATGATTATTTTTAAGATAGTATTGTTAGTTATTCATTCTAATTCTAGTGAAGTGTGCAAGTGAAAGCCATATACCAGGTGATAACCAATCCCTTTCAAAGCCATATACCAGGTGATAACCAATCCCTTTCAAAATTAGGTGTTTTTAGTAGAGATCAAATACAATCATAACTCCTTGACATGTTAACAATTAATTGCAAAAGGCCGAGCACATCCGAATCACGATCCAACCGACCCCATTAAAAACGTGGAGGGGTCGCTGCTGTACACAGTTTTCTTTTTCAAACCGACTTTCGAATGCGGTCCACTCAGCAATACAAACGCCCGCCTTGAAACAGTGTTGGCGTAGGATTAAAGATAGTTTTGGCAGTTATTGAAGAACTTCATTATCAGTTCATAAAAGTTATTCAGTGGAGATATGATTGCGAATGAGACAGCTGCACCGCCACAGAGTTTTCTTTACGAAAAAGGCAATCGATAGGTACCAACATTCTTGTTGAACTGATGAGGTACCCTTCATCACACAACTTACAGGCGAGAAAATAGATAAAATGACGCATAAAAAGGTCGGTAAATTGATGGCGCCGGAGACCCGCAATATTATGATTGCGAATGTACATCCATTGTTAGTGTTCAATTTCCTTTTGAAAATCGTGCCATGAAACAGATGTTGTAAAACAAATGCAAGTATTCCATTATGAGTTATTGTAATAGTTGAATTTTATACCCACAAAACATGGTAAGTTATTTGGTTTTATATTATTTTTAATATAGGTCATTGTCCATACTTTCCTAGGTAATGATATATATTAGTTGTAATTTTTTTTTAATTTTTAGTGGAATTTCATTTGAGATAACCTTCTCAATAATTCAACTTTTTAACATTTATTAAATTTGAAGTATTGTCATATGTATAATCACATAATGACACATGGAGGTAAACCATGCACTACAACTCTTCATAATAAAATGTTGGTGAATCTTGCTTTTAAGCAGCACTGGTGCCACAAGCAATCCCTTATCTAAAGGAAATGAAACATGTAGTTTCTTAGTTAATCAAATGCTCTACAAAAGATGGGAGGAGAGGATCCAAAAAAATTAGGTAATTATTGTTGAGGTGTTGTCTGTGTTGATGAAGATGAGGCCAATAATATTGTATCAGAGAAATCCCTTGAATTGGAATGCCTCGAGGATGACACTCATAGTGATTGTGAATTGCGGTGTATTTACCAAAACCGTCAATCAAGAAAAGAGAACTGCGTCAAACACTTTGACACGGCACACTATCCCTCCTCTACTAGCACATGATGTCTGGGGTGATTGCTTACACCACCACCACAACTCGGGTGAGCTATTGTTCGACCTAATGTTGAGAACCCTCTTCCTCTTCCTCTTCCACGCCAATGATACTAGATTTTCTTCTTTCCACATGGAGAGACCCACCCCAAAGTCGAATAAGCGGGAAGAGTTGAGATGGAAAGTGACACATCTAATCAATTCTTTATTTTGTGGGTTACATTGTGGTAAGGCTTCACAACGATGTACCACATTAGTTGCACATAACAATTGTTAGACACACTTCCTTGTCCTTCACTTCAAGGCCGTGATTTTATAGAGACATGCTTCTATAGAGATCAAAAGCACAAGTAGACCTTTGCACACCTATTGAATCATCCCTTCCTCATTTTTTTGAGCCCCGTGCACTTTGCTGTAATAAAGTTGTACTTCAATGACCGAGGTGTACCTCAGTCATATAATCTATTCATTGTTTATTTTTCCATTCATTCTATTTTGGCATGTGCATCCAATTTTTTTTTTTTTTTTTTATTTGATTTCAAAAAACATTAAACATTTTATGTATTTTAGAGTCAATATAAAAAAATGATATATAAACATATGTATATACATTTTATATATTTTTATGTTCATCGTCACTTTAAACACCTAACCTTTATTTACTTCCTATAAAAGAATGTACCATACCCTCTCTTTAATAGCCTCCGGGACATTAAAATCTTCTCTTTTTTTCCTCATCATGATCAGATTCCAGCGTAGGCTTATTGAGAAAAAAATAGAACGATAAAGTAAGAATCCGATGACAACAGCGCGATTTTTAAATGAATCCATCACCGTCATCATCTGTAAAAGACTGTTTGCTAAATCTTTTACTTTTGCCGACATTGCGATACGAGCCACGCGATGCTGCTGCATTTTCCCTATCGAATGAGTAGAGTGTTATAATAAAAGAGCTCATTACTACCTTCGTGTGCTCCATTCAACATTTAAGCTGCGAGGGATAAAATGTCCCAAGTTTATCCCCACCATGCTCCTCGTACCATCACCTCCCTCGATCACCAGCTCGATGATCCTCACTCAGACACCCCACAAGTATTCACTGTTTGGAAGAACGCCTTGTTTTTCTGCGGCACTGGTTTTCAGTCTTCGATTCCTCCGGCAACCTCGTCTTCCGAGTTGAAAATTATACTCCCTCTGTCAAACGCCAACTGCTGCTAATGGATGCCACTGGAAAACCTCTTCTCCTACTGCGCCGCAAGGTATGCCCCTAAATTCCTGTTTTCTTCTCCATTTCATTTAGCTGTCCCTGCATTATCTGCGTTTTCAATGATTTATTTATGGGTGCAGGTTGTGAGTCTTCACCAGAGATGGGAAGGCTTCATCTGCGATGAAAAAGATGAACATAATCAATCTGGATCCCGCAAAGCGAGCAGGGTTTTCAGCATCAAGAGCTCATCCATTATATCTCCAACCACATCTATCGATGTATCTCTCACTAATTACCCTTCCTCTAACTATTTGAGGAGGCAGTGGGATTATCACATTGACGGATCTTTTAGAAAGCGGTGCTGCGCCATTTATAATCGTTCACGCACCCTTGTCGCGCAGGTATTCGCCATTGTTTTTTTCAAAGTGAGAAAGATGTTGTTACAGAGCAAATCATACTTACGATTAATTGGGCCTTTTTATGCAGGTGAAACGAAAACAGGGTAGGTGTGATATGATGCTCGACAAGGACGTGTTTAGCGTGGCGGTGTTTCCTGGTTTTGATCCTGCTTTCATCATCAGTTGGATTGTCGTTGTTGATCATATTAACAGAGAATATCTTCGTCTTTTTACACAGACGGCACACCGCTGCACTTTCAGATCATTTCAATTACTCGAGATGGTAGTTAAGAGAGACGCTTCTGAAAATAATCATTTTATGGTGAAGCGACGAATTGGAATGCAAACGTAGTTGCCCGTGGGCAGCTGCCATAGACGACCCAACTGTAAGCTTTCATTAAAATTGGAAGCAAGAGATTGTCATTATTAACCACTAAAACCTTATCTTAAGGTAGGGATGGCAAATAATTTTAGAAGAAGTTTTTTTTTGGTCCCATTGTACGCAAGATCCAACATAAACGCACCGATTATTTGTTTGTATTTAGAGGAGAAAACTTTTTTCACTTTTTAGTTTTAGGCAGGTGTGTGCAGAGCTAGTGGGTTGACTAAGGTATGTTGGGAGAGCCTTATGAAGGACGCAGGAATATTCTTAACGAGAATAGACGAGTGGTATATAATAGATATATGAGATGAGAAGTGGAACTAGAGTATCATTTGTTGGTTTATTAGCTAACATGTGAAAGACCCTGCACATGCACAGATAAATTAGAGTTTGAAGCGTGCTCAAGGGAATACGTCATAGAGCTAAAATACTTTGTTTGTGCACATGGAAACAAAACAATAGGCTATCCAGTTAAATAGTTTGTACATGTGTCACGTTTTAATTGCACAGATGTCATTATTTTGTCGTTATTTCACAAAATTGATAGGTCTAGAGTGTGCCTACGCCGACACTGGAGTTGTTGGGAAGTGCGTACAGATGAGTTTGAGATGTTCTTGAGCTTGTCCAAAACTCATTTTTAGGTGTCATACATGCCCGGAAATTGACAAAGGTGTGTGAGCCGTTTTTGTGTTTTTAACCATATATTAACAGTCAAAATTTTAGGCAGTCAGTAGATGATGACAACCTGAAAATTTTGAAAACCATCTAATTTTTTAAATAGTCCTCTATAAATATATGTAAAATATGTGAAAATATACAACTTATATCGATGTGAAGAAATCCTAAAAATATATACCAAAAACTAAAATTTATAGCCATGTAAAAGGGTTAGACCATCAATAAATTTTGATTTGACAGGTATAGATAGTTGCAAACATGTGTGGGGTACATGAGACTTGTAGGTAAAGCAATGGGGACGCGGTAATCAAAACAGACACGTTCAATTGTTGAATCTTAATAAGGTTGAACTTAATTATTTTGGTCGAAATACTTCAACTTCAAGTAACTAGTGATTTGTTACTTTCGGCTCTTATCAACTATACTCCACTAAAATTATTATATATCTAAGTTAGTAACCATACACCCTAACTTTAGAGATGTGTAGATGTATGTGGGTGAGTAGTCAAAACAAAATGTATATATCATCATGTAATATATGATCGTGTGCTACACCTAAAACTATTAGGCATTATATATACTTATTGGGCGGAGTTGTAGGATATAAAAAGGGATTGTAGAGTTGAGATTTTAGGGGGTTTGTTGGTGGCTAAGACGCATCCCCAACGTCTCACAAATCCTTGTTTGGAATTACCGAAAATGCCATTTGTAGAGGCGGTGACAGGTGTTATGGTCGGAAAGATATACAGAACGATCTCAGCCCCACATCCAAACTTCTCACATGCAAATATAGGGAAGGGAAGTGACGGTAAAAGACTTGGCGAATAGTAAGGCAGGGACATCATAAGGAAAGCCGTGTAGTCTGCGCTTTCTTAGTATTGTCGCATACGAAATAACAGTGCCTATATGATTGCGACTGCATATAAATTGTTGCCTTTAGTATTTCCACAATAAATCAATCAGACTATATTTTAGCTCAGCCGACGTCTCCACTCAAACTTCTCACTTCTCATCGTCATTTCGTTCAGATTTTTCCTTTCCTGCGGGTATAGCCGCCCCCTACAAGAACAACATTCATTGCATGGTGAAAATATTTGTGAAAATATCTATGATATTTGTCTATATATTTTCCCTGCCATACAATGATATTCCCATAACCAAAAGTGTTATTTTCCTCTTTCTCGTTGAATTCCAAGATGAGCTTGTAGCTTGTCTATGGCGGTCTGAACATAATTCTTCCTGATTCGGCTAATGATCCATTCCCCTCCTTAGTGCTCTGTGAACAAGATGACGACAAGGGTGTTGGTGAAGCTAATAAGAAATTTCGCGGTCTATGCCTATTGGAGGAGATTAGGGTTTGCAACTTGTGAAAGATGACTCTTGCAGCAAGAAAAAATAGAACTTCTAAATGTGCATGATAACCTGTTGGGGAATATGTGTGGATGTCAACACATAAAATTTTGCTTCTTATTTTGAGGTCGAGTTGAGGAGTTGTTCCATATGATTCATAAATAGACTTTAGGTATTTGTTGGAATCCTCTAATGACGACCTCTCCATACTACTAGTTATGCAAGAGGCTTGCCATGTGGATATTAGTTTTTGTCATCCATAAATCAATCGGAACTTCATTTCCTGGACATGCAATATTTCGTGTAATAATCATTTAATACCCAGCTTGATTTGTAATTTGTATTTTGTTAATCTTCCTGTGTCATATTCATTAACCGATGCCTCAAATCTAGATTAAAAACATTACGATAATGTCAAGGGAAAATTTAGATATTTTAAGGGGTTTACCATTTGTTTGAAACCATTCATTCAACAATGCCACGTGCACAAGTGAGATGTGTACACCATTTAGAATAGGTGCTATAAGTTTATTAAATTAAATTATACATGCAAATCTTCCTAATATTTTTTTGGTAATCGAATCAAATGTGATTAACTAAAAATGTAATATATGTACTAGTTAATCTAAGTTATAACAATTGTAAATAAAGTAAATAGATGTTGTAAATAAATGTAAAGATGACCCAAGCAACTATGAAAAAGGAAATGCTAACCCTAATGTGAAAGAGAGAAGAGGAAAGAACTCAACCGAATAAAATATGTTTGTGGGATTGTGTCACGAGATGACTAAAGAATCTCGAAGTAGGAGCGACTATGTAGGAGCCACGAAAAGGATGGACCAAGACCGAATCTCTCGGACTAGGGTGCCTAGAGAAGGACTGGGGTGCCTACAGGTGCTCTGGTTTGTAGAATGGGTGCCCTAGTCTGCATTCAAAAGCTTCTGAACCGATCTTCACAACACTTCGGAAGGTGATCTCAAACCCTCTTTGTGTTTCGCATTAGATTTATTGACAGTGTCAAGTGTCATTGTTAATCTAAGATGAAAGGAAGACCTGCAAAACCCTAAACAAGCATCAATCCCTAAAAATAAAAATGCATATGATAGGGTAGGACTGACCTCGGCTTACCACAATATTGGTTTTACAATTCGAGCATTGCACTACATTCTGACCCAAATGTAGTTTTGCGTGTGTGAACATGCCCTAGGTTGCTCTTGTGCTAGTCACAATTTTTGACGTAAAAGCTAACTATGTGTAGAAAAATGAAATAGATGGTACATGGAATAAAATATAATCCTCCACTATGTTGTGTATGATGTAGATGTTCTAGCCTCGTACCTTGTGATGGGGCTATGTGGATGCAAATGATCTCCAAATGCAAAAGATGGATGCAACTCTAGGTGGATGATAGTAGTGACTAGTTCTTGGTCCCTCATCATGGTCTCATAAATTTATATTTATAGGGTTTTGTTTATCTAATTTCGTAATTAACCCCAAAGTGGCCAACCACCAAAAAGAAAAAGACCTCAAACGACTATAAAAATCCCAAAAAGACCTCAAACGATTATCCACATTGTGTGTCATTGTTAATCTAAGATGAAAGGAAGACTTGCAAAACCCTAAACAAGCATCAATTCCTAAAAATAAAAATGCATATGATAGGGTATGATGACCTCGATTACCACAATATTGGTTTTACAATCTCGAGCATTGCACTACATTCTAGACCCAAATGTAGTTTTGCGTGTGTGAACATGCCCTAGGTTGCTCTTGTCTGCTAGTCCACAATTTTTGACGTAGAAAGCTAACTATGTGTAGAAAAATGAAATAGATGGTACATGGAATAAAATATAATCCTCCACTATGTTGTGTATGATGTAGATGTTCTAGCCTCGTACCTTGTGATGGGGCTATGTGGATGCAAATGATCTCCAAATGCAAAAGATGGATGCAACTCTAGGTGGATGATAGTAGTGACTAGTTCTTGGTCCCTCATCATAGTCTCATAAATTTATATTTATAGGGTTTTGTTTATCTAATTTCGTAATTAACCCCAAAGTGGCCAACCACCAAAAAAGAAAAAAAGACCTCAAACGACTATAAAATCCCAAAAAGTGCCCCGAAAGTTAAAAGGACCAGGCAACCTGGTCACAAAGCTAAAATAACGTGAAATGATGAAAGATGATTGGGCATGTGGGTGAAAGAGGTTGGGAATGATGAAAGAAAATAAAGTAAGATGGCCAAAATATGGGGGTTAATTAATACTTTCTTCACTCAAAAACTTGTAAAATAGTAGTATGAGACTGGGACTAAATAATGTCTTAAGTGCATGATTTTGTGTCTACATTTGCCCCCACTTTATGTTGGTGAGCGGAAAGCTTGATAACATAAAGTAGATAGAGATGCATACTTGATGCCGATGTAGAGTGATGAAGAAGGTGTGTTGAAGGACTAGAAAAAGTGTGGAATAATAAAAATATGATGGAGCGTGGAAACTAAAGATGAAAAATGAAAAAAGTGATGAGAGTGAAACTAGGGTGGATACACATGTGTTGATGCTTATGTACCTACATGGTTAGTATGTTAGTATGTGAGGTGTGCCGCAAATAAGTGTTGTTGGCGCCGTTGTTGTTGTTTCTCTTTGTTATTGTTTCCCCATTTGACTGCTTGTTTCTCATACGATCGGACTTACAAGGAGAAAATGATCAAGTAGTCAAATATATATGTATATGTGTGTAAAAATGCAATGTAAAAGAAGCATGTAAAACTAAAGTACGTAAAATAAAAGTGTAAATGGAACATGTGCACTTGACCATGTCGAGAAAAAGAGTGTAAATGGATATCCTATCTTTTTGGAGTTTTTTGGGAGATTCATGTTATAGGTCAAGAAGTATAGGAGAAACCGCTCTGTGTCCTCCAACCTTTAACTTGCTTCCTTGAATGTGTGTGAAGAGAACTATTTACTATCCTAGTTTTTGGGCGATCCAATGCCGGCAGTAGAAGAAGTATTGGATTGAATTCCACTATATGCTCCAATCGGTAACTACTTCCCCATAATGCTATAAGGACTACCATGTCTTGTAAAGACGCTATGTACGGAGTTCGTAGATTGGTCTCGAACTCACTCGCTAAATGTAACCCAAAATGCCAAGGGCGGAAAGTGCACTAAATTGAACCGATGTACAAGCATTGTGTGGTATGTAAAACTCCAAATGATGCCCCCTCTTTGGGGCATGCGAATGTCATCGACAGGAGAATGCGGCCCCAAAAGAGGACCAACCGCATGAACTCTATAAATCTTCCCTATAGGGGGAAGGGAAATGCACATAGTAGAAACCAAGGAGCGCACAAACAAGAAGGCTAGCCAAAGACCATTGTTAGTACGCACAAGCATGCATATAGACAAAAATGTATATGGTAGGCAAACAATGTAAAAGCTACCAAGTAAGGTAATGTAAACATGCAAGAACACAAAGTAAGCCACACAAAGTGGGAAACATGAGACATCACTCATGATGTTGTAAGACATGCAAGGCCATAATGGTCATATACAAACAAAAAGTTTGCACTCCAAACATAGGGCAAGGTCCGTAAACAAGAGCAAACAATAGCAAACAATATAACAAACAAGTATGGAAGAAAATATCCCTGCATAACAAATGTTGCACATGAAGCACCCATTAGCATGTTAGAAAAATAACCGATGTCAAAAGCATGCATAACCAAGTAATGTAAAGTGCTAAGTATAAAATGAAATAATTGCACATGGAAGAGACCAAGTTGATGCCCCAACAACCAAAGGTGTAGGAAGGGTAGAAGACGAATATCCATGCTACGTGTAAGAGACATGCATCTCGCGGCCATAACTAAAAAAAGACATGAACGCACATGTGTGGATGATATAGATAAATGACATACAAGTAAGCTAACTAGCATGTGTAATAAAGTAACCATGAACAAGCAAAAGTAAGAGTAACCATAGTATGTAGTATACCTTTGTGGATTTGGATAAAATGGAATGCAAATGGAGTGATAGGAGCCACGTGGCCCCCAGTGAATGGAAAGGTATATAGTGAGGTTCATTTAGTTTTCCCCTCAATAGTCCAAGAATGAACCATAAACGAGAGTGCGTCATCAGGAAATGGTTGAAGTGTGTGTTGTGTCTAACACGCTATGATGAATGTGTAAGTGTAGTGATGAGATATGCGTAATATAGAAGAGATGTTCGTGTTCACCTTATATCCGAAGTGTATATCATGAAAAATGAATGCACGAGTGATGATTTATCCCTACAACGTGTATCTCTACAAGATGAATAGTTAGGAGTGGTGATGTAGCCTAAAGTGTATACCACTACTTGAATGATAGAATAGGTGATGATTTAGCCTAAATCATATGTCACTAGCCTAGGAATGTCACATGATGAAAGGTTGAATAATAAATGTGTGATGAGTGTAAGGTCCATTTGATTTTTAAACCCTCAAAGAATTGAGTATGGACCGAGGAACTAAAGTACATCATAGGGTAGTGAGTGTAACATGCGTAGAATACAATGTAGTATATGTAATGATGAAAGACGACCATGTGATGAGTAGAATGTGTAATGTATGATGTATAAGATGTAATGTATGGTGTAGACTAAAAGTAATATGTATGATGAGTAGTATGGAATGGTAGATGTAAGTATATGTGATGCCCGCTAAAAACAACCCACTTGAGACCCAAGAACAACCTAGGATTAGCTAGGAAAATTATGGAATAAATTTTTTTGTTTAAAAGAGTCTACAACCATGTTACAAGACAACAATTGTCATTAACAAGTTCTAGATCAATTCTAATCCATTAGAATGTACTTATCTTTTGTTAACATATATTATAGGTCACAAGGTCCAAAATTTAGAGTTAGAAGGTTCAATTAGGTTCGGAGGGAAATTCCTTACCATACCCACTCTCTAACGAGGCTTAAAGGTTTAACTATTTTTTTCTCAAAATTAATGTATTCAAAATTTCCCTAAATCATTCCCATTGGATAGGAAATTTCATACCTTTCCAAAGTTATAAAGAAGTCCTCCTAACTCATATTTTCAAGTTATGGGCCGACGGGCCTTGGGGTGAAAATTTTCCCCAAGAGCGGGCATGTGGGCCCAGGGATGAAAATTTTCCCCAAGGGCAGGTCGGCGGGCCGCGGGGAGACTTTTGGAAAATTTCCCGTGCAGGGGCACAAAAACCAACTTTGCGCTCGCACACCCACGGTTCCCGCAAGTCCACAAGGACATGTGACACCTCCCAAGTCGGCCAGAGGAGAGCGGGCGCGGGAGACATTTTGAAAATTCTTCCGCGCGGGTGAAAAGCCAACTTTGCGCCCGCGCTCCCGCAAGTTCGCAAGGGACACGTGGCATCTCCAAGCCAATGCGGGGAAGGCGGGGTGGCGGGGAGAAAATTAGTTTAACACCCCGAAGGGAAAAAGGATCACATTCACCCGTGCCTCGGCGACGCCGTGATGCCACATGGCAGCTCCGATTAGCCACGGATCGATGGGAAAAATTTGAAAAAAAAATCAATTTTTTTTTCAAGCGCTAAGTTAAAAAGTGATCCACCCTCCGTCGACACCTCGTGGTGCCACGTGGCACCCTTTGATTGGATGTGGGGTGGTGGGGAATTTTGGAAAATTTTCCCAAAAGTTTTCGAATCTAAGGAAAAATTCGGGCGCCCGCCATGAGTAATTTTTCCCAAATTTTTTTTTGACGCTAAGTGAAAAAAACTTTAGAAGGCCATAACTTTTATATAGAGCTCGGTTATGGGAAAACGAGGAATTTATAGAAATCTCTCGACGTCCTCTTTGTACATGATTAATTATTTTTCAATTTTTATAGAGTTTAAGAGGTAAATTTCATGAAAACGATCTGCGGGCTTTTATAGTACAAAGCTGGTAAAAACGAACTTATTAAATTTGTTCAATTTGTTCTTTTCCCTCTCTCAACATGTCAAATAGACATGGAGAATTGTTCTTAGGTGGATTTTAAAAATATTTCAAGATTCAATTTGTTTGATTGATTTGCAATTTGAACATTTACATTTATCGGCAAAGAAACAACAATGCGAATGGTTAAAGCTCGATTTTGCTAAGTTTTCTAAGAAATTCCTTAAGTGTTAATGTCTAGATGAATTCAATTGGATCTTATTATGCCCAAATTAATGTTTCAAAAGACAGAGTATTACACATTCCTTTATACGCATTTCTTCCTTACAAACAGAGATTTCAATTACATTTAAGAGATCAGATTCAATACCACAGGGTAATTTGAGGAAGGTAATACATCATTCATTGATTCCAAAAGACAACTTTGTAACATCCTTCTTTTATTCTTTCCAAAAATCATATATTATATACAGAATAGAATAATACATTTTCTTCTCACGTATTTCACTTTTCCACTTTCTAAACAGGGATTTCATAGTGCATGTTAAACACATATTTCCAATGGAAATAATATCATATGAACAAGGCAAACACTTCCATTAATTCAATGAAACTCCTACAACCTCCTTTCCATTTGATTTCAAAATACAACATACAAATTACGTATCATTCTTTCCAAAATAGAATACAAAGTATAACTCTTTTACATTTCAAATTTCAACTTTCATTGTCAATACAAAGTATCTTTCCATTATAATTAATACACAGATCATCCACTTCAAGTGGGAAAGGGGCTACAATAAGATTTCATTTCACAAGGGACTGTCAAACTGTCATTTTTTTCTTGCTCCGTAACAACAACATGCGTATTTTCATTCTTCCAAATTGTGATCACAACAAGAGTAGGGAAAGGCAACGCTCTCCACTGACCAAGACATCCAATGAAGAGGAGAAGCCATCCTTCTTCATTGGCCCCAAGCCCCAACCAAAATGCAATAAAATACATGATCCAACTCATGGCAACAACAAGCTTCCACAAACACACAAACAACATTTCCACAAGAAAACACAGTCCAAAATAGAATGTAGTTTATAACTACATTAAAGCATGAAAAACATAATTGAGGCTTCATGCAACAAGCCAAAGGAGTAAGAAACTATGGGGGATGCTACTTATGCCTCCCAAAGGGGAAATGGGTATCACCACCTAAGGACAAACAATCAATTTATCATTTCAAATCCCCGACATGACCTTATGCCTCCCCAACCTCTTATGGCACCCCACAATGAGTAAAGAAATGCAAGCTATTTCTTTGAAATGTGGAACCCAAATCCCAACTCCCTCCGCCCTTATACCTCCTTAAAACACACTTGTGCCTCCCACAAAATAACCTCATAGTCTTCTCCTACACCATTCCTTGGCCATCTACCCAACAACACACAACATGCCGAAAAATTCACACATTAACATTTACATTTATAAAAGAAGAGTATTTTAAGATCCAAGCTCCTACCTCTCCATGATGGAGTTGTTCCAAGTTCCAAAATCAGCAAGCTTTATCCCAATGCAAGCAATCCAATAACAACCAAGCATAAGCATGCAACAATATTCCCGAACTTTTTCAAAACAAGAGCTCCCAAAATAGCAAGGAATTCACCCAAGAATCCGGTCTCCAAAAATGAAGCAACCCAAAATAAGGCAAGGAATTCGAATTTATAGAAGAGGGAAGGGAAGAGGATGAGGTGGATCCATGTAGGATGCTGCATCACACATCCTCAACCCCAACCTCAAAATTCAACTTCATTCTCCAATGCACAATAAACTAGGTGGGTGTAAATATGACAGGTTTACTTACACACTCAAAACCAACCTACACCCCAAAGGACTGAAAGTAAATCATGTAAGAAAGGTGTAATTAAAACCTACAATTTGCCTTCTCAAAAGCATTATAAAAGTCAAATTTCAACTCTCCAACCATAGGTATGCTTTGGCAAATAAATTTAAGAGGTATGGGACAAGTTTAACTTGTCCCATAAGCCTCCAAAATCAGCCTCCAAGGAAAAATTCAAATTTCCAAGAAGGTGGAGTGTTTCACACTCAAAAATCAGTTCACACATCACTTACATATCTCTTACACATCTCTTACACATGACTTACACATTACTTATAAAACTTTAAATCATGGCCAAAAACTCTATTAATTAATTTATTATGACATATTTTAATTAAGTAATTTAACAACATGATTACTCACAATATTACACACCATTTAATGACTAATGAAAGGGGTAAAAGCACCACAAAATAAACACATGAAAACATAAACAAAAGGGACCAAAAATAAAAGGAATACATAAAACCCCTTGGTCATAATCAAGGTGATCCCCTATGGGTATCCCTAACACACACAAACACACACAAGAAAATACTAGTTCTCATGGTGACCTTGTTGAATTCATCTAGAATTCCAATGTGGTTGGTCTCCAATCCCTCGATGTTTGTTGTGATATTTTAACCCGAAAAAAATACCTCTTTCGGCCTCATCGCCATATCAAAACATCACAAATAATATAAATATAATTCCCAAAATCATTTAGATTTATGAATCACAACAACATCAAAGAAATCTAACAATACCATTTATAGTTTTATCAACAACTATATCATGATCTAATAATTTCCATTTCTAGGTCTACTCACAATAACCAAATATCACAAGTCCAAACAACATCCATTATATAACCATGTCAAACAAGATATCATCATCAACATATAAAATGTCTCTAATAATCATCATGCATCAACACTAAATCAAGTCAACAATAATCCATGATCTAACATCTAACATCATACTATAATTAAGTCCATAATCATGTTCATAATATAATCAACAATATCATGATTAGTATCAAAGGTTTAAAAGGGAAGTGGGCACTACATCCCCTCCCCTTAGACTCAACTTCCTCCCGGAATTCTCTGAATAAATGTGGAAACCGAACTTGTAGCAAAGTAGCATCCTCCCATGCAGTGTAGTCTCATCATATCTATCCCACTCGCATCCGGACCTGATCAACCTCTCTGCGCCGAAGGCCCGGGTCCTGCGATCTGTGGATGTGAACGGGATCCACCATCACTTGCCCCCGATCTTGCACCCGCAATGATGTCCAATCTAACACACGAGAAGGATTTGCAACATATCTCCTAAGAATTGAAACATGAAACACATCATGTACGCGAGAAAAGATAGGAGGAAATGTTAGACAGTGCAGGCCAAAGGGCCGATACGCTCCAAGATTTCAAAAGGACCCACGAATCTAGGAGCTAACTTAGAACCTTTTCCATAATGGATGGGGCTCTTATGTGGCCGACACGAAGGAACACCTTCATGCCCACATCAAAACTACAGATTTGTCCTATGCTGATCTACATAATTCTTCTATCTCATCATGTGCCTCTTGCGAGCTCTGTGTGATCAAAACCACATATTGCTCCATGTCCCGCAACAAAGATGGTCCAAGATAAAAATTTTCCTCTAACTTGTCCCAAATAAGAGGTGTCCAAAGACTCTCTGCCATATAAAGCCCGAAAAGAGCCATGCCTATAGAACTCGAAAACTATTATTGTAGGTAAAATCCACCAAGTACAAGTACTCCTCCCATCTAGATCAAGCTGATCCATCACATACATCCCGAGCATGTCCTCTAAAATCTGATTCACTCACTCCGTCTGTCCATCTATCTCGGGGTGACATGCTTTGTGCTGAAGTTGATCTTTTTCCTGAGGGCATGTTGCATGGTAGTCCAAAAATGAGAAGTGTACAAAGGATCACGGTCACTAATAATCTTCCACGGAATCTCATGCAATCTGAAAAATCTCATCCAAATATACTCGTGCCACTACACTAGTTGTATAAGTGGTCTTCACTGGAGAAAATTAAGCCACTTTTGTCAAATTTTCAACCGTGACCATGATGGTGTCGTGGTGATATCTTGACATCGGTAACCCAACAATGAAGTCCATGGAAATGGTGTCCCACTTCCATTTCGGTATATTATGAGGAAAGAGAAGGCCACTAGATGTTGATGCTCGACCTTCACTTTCGGCACTCTAAACATTGTGACACAAACCGAGCCATGTCTCTGTGAAGTCCTCTCTAGTGATACAACTGTCTCAAAGTAGCGTGCATCTTCTTCACCCTAGGATGGGTTGAATAGGGTGCACGATGTGCCTCTGTCAAAATGTCCTATCTCAAGCCTCCATCTCTAGGAACATAAATCTTGTCTTTGTTCTGAGAAGACCATATGACTCTAAGGAAAAACCATCAAAATTCCCCTCAGGGGTCTTTGAGACTCAATCTCTTATACTCGAGCTGCAATGTGGAAGTTGTCAAGAGGAAGATGCTAAAGAATCTTGCTCTACAAATTTGTGCTCACTGAGGTGGCCATAGGCACATGTCTCTGTCTACTAAGGGTGTTTGCCACCACATTCTCCTTCCCCTTCACATGCTCTATCTCCATATCATACTCATAAATCAACTCCATCCAACGCCGATTGAGAGTTGAGATTGGGTTGCATGAAGAGGTGGCGAAGACTTAGGTGATCTGTCCTGAGTGTGAATCTCTCGACCAAGAAGAAAGTGCCTCCATCGAACCAAAGCGTGCACAACTGCTGCAAGCTCAAGATCATGAGTCGGATAATTAAGCTCATAATCCTTGAGTTTGTGAGACTCAAAAGCCACTACTCTGCCCTCCTGCATCAACACACATCCAAGTATTGCTAAAGAAGCATCCATGCAAATGAAAAACTCACCCTGTGGATCCGGCACTGCTAGGATAGGTGCTGCAGTGAGACATTCCTTCAGTGTCTTCAACGCCCGCCGCACTTTTTCTGACCAAACAAACTTCTTCCCTTTCCTCTGAAGGGAAGTGATGGGGTACGCAATCCGAGAGAAGTCCTGAATGAATCTCTAGTTGAACTCGCTAAACCCATGAATTTGCACACCTCGCCATTCAGTAGTGGGTGTTGGCCAATCCATAATAACTCTAATCTTGGAAGGATCGATGACGATACCTTCCCTAGAAATGATATGACCCAAATACTACACCTCTGTTTGAAAGAATGCACACTTCTCCAAGTTCCCATAAAGCTGCTTACTCATGAAGACACTAAAGAACCTGGTGAAGGTGCCCCTCATGCTCCTCACGCGTACGTGAGTAAATCAAAATGTCATCAAGGAAGATGAGCATGAAGTGATCTAAAAAGTTCCTAAATACCCCATTCATCAAACTCATAAACACTGTGGGGGCATTCGTCAAACCAAAAGGCACCACTATGAACTCATAGTGGCCATATCTCGCATGTAAAGGCGGTCTTATGAATGTACGCCTCCGAAATCCTCAGCTGATGGTAACCCGACGTAAGGTATATCTTAGAGAAATTTGTGGCTCCCTTCATCTAATCAAACAAATCATCAATGCGCGGAAGGGGATAATGATTCTTGATCATTACCTTTTTCAACTAATGCGGTAATCAATACACAACCGCAAGGATCCATCCTTCTTCTTCACAAAGATCACCGGTGCACCCCAAGGGGATACACTAGGATGGATAAGTCCTTTCTCCAAGAGGCCCTCTAGTCAGTAACTTGAGCTCACAGAGGTTTTGTGTGGTCATCCGATAAGGTGCTTGTGAGATAGTCTTTGCTCCAGGGAACCAGATCTATGTGAAAATAAATCTCATGTGGGGTGGTAACCCCGGTAACTCCACCGGAAAGACATATGAAAACTCTCTCAAAATGGAGTGGTCATATAGTGATGGTCCACTAGACCCATCCTCCGATCTCATTTTGATCAGTAACAACATACATCCGACAACCCTATCACACGCACCGCTTGCTTAAGTTACATAACATAGATGGTGCGAATAGAAATGGGTCTCTTGACCCCACTGAAATCACCGACTCAACTCCCAAATCATCTAAACAAGTTATAATCTTGTGGTAATAATCCACTCGGCCTTGTGTGTAGAAAACTAATCCATACCCAAGATGACTCCATAAGAGCCCAACGAAGGATACGAAGATCCAAGGTAGTGGTGAAAGGTCCCAAATCCACCACACACTCCTTAACTAAGGAGTCTCACAGAGATCTTGGCTCCAAAGCCATCTCAACATCCCAACTATGACCCCGTTTGCCTAACCGCCACCAACCTCGCATCGCTCTACAAAGATGGTGCAATAAAAGAATCGAAAAACCAAATCAAATGAGAATGGAGGTAGGAATACCTCCAAATGTTACCTACAATCTTAATTACTATACTTTACGATGCTCTGCTTTAGTGGTTCTTGACCACTTCATACATCATATGACTACATCCCATATCACCATATAGGCTCGAGATATGTGTCTTACCCTTTTTATTAGGGTCTCAGGCAAGGCCTCTCCAAAATGTCTAGTAACACAACAACCAAAACAACCACTTGATCCTCTCCTTGTGTAGTAGGTTCACCGGTACTCTGGAGGTCTATGGTGTGGATCCCGATGATCTGCCCATGCTGAGTTCTCTGCCGTGACTCCTACTTGAGTGCATCAAATCTCTCCGTGGAGGTCTATAAGGTGGATGGGACTATTGCTACTATGCTTTGTTGTGGTCTAAAAGATGAATTTGCTTGAACCCTGTCTACCACAAGGAAGAGGTATCGACCCCATTGATCTTTGTCCCTGCATCTGGCTGTATGCGGCTCCGGACTCGGTTTATCCTGTTGGGTCTTTCCCCAAGTCTTCTCTGCGCTATATAGGCCTTCTCAACCTCGGCTAATGTCTCGTGGACAATGGATCTCGCACCGCACCTCCAATGTCTAGATCCATGCCCCAGATGAACTCGTGGATCCGCACCTACTCATCCCGCATGTAACCAACATACTGGAATATATCTAGAAATCTACTCTCATACTCACCACTACTAAGAGATGCCCGTGTCAAGGTCATGGAACTCATCTATCCACCGTTGTATGAACCTCTATGACAAGTATCTACTCTTGAAATGCTCCTCAAAGAGCTCCTGTAAAGCTCATTTTAAATCAACATGGAGCTTCGCTCTTCTTTCCACCACCGAGACCAGCTCTATCCTTCAAGTAGATGGATTGCAACACAAGCTTTCATGTTGCTAGAATAAGGACAGAGCTTGAAGCATCCACTCAAGCTCACCAACCAGGCCTCTGCCTAAAATCCACCTATGTCACCAAAATAATGGGATCGGCCAAGCTTCGTGGATCTCCCGATGTGATCCGAAGCTATGGTTTGAAGGCCTCTAGGTCTTGTTGTATGCTCATCCCTAAGCCTAGGGCTCGAGACCTCTCTCTCACGTCCCCGAAACTCGTTCACCTTGTCCCCTCTATGGTGATTCTGCTCTCACGCCCGACTCTCTGCATAGAAGTTCTCTCCTCTATGCTCCTCGCTAGGTCTAGGTGATACATGATCCTAAATGGAAGTGACTCTATCATGTTTGGCCGCATGCCCTCCTACCGATCCTTCACGAGAGTGTTATGTTTGTGGAGCCTATTTTCATGTTAAATTTTGGTACACCTTCTATGTGTTACACTCGGGTACTTTTACGGTGGTCCCGCTCACTAAGTGAGCGTGTGGTCGGGTTCGGGGGCAAAGCCCTCAAGCAAATTTTCATGGGTGGTTTATTAACCCATGGGTAATGGGTAACCGTTATGGGCTATTTTGGGCCCATGGTTTTTGGTATCCATTATTTTGATACCCATAGTTTTTTGCCCATGGTTTTGATACCCCACGGTTTTCTTTGCCCATGGTTTTTGATACCCACGCTTTGTAAAACTACTTAAGCAATTGTCTCATTTATATGGTTTTACGCATATGATAGATACATGAAAAAAATGCATTGCGATGTGCTTTGAATTCGGGTGTGAATTTCAGACAATTTGTCGAGCATAGCTCCAAACAGATCTAGGCATTGTATTGAGAGAGTGGTGGCTTGTAATAAACTCGAGCAAGTGATTCTTGGTGACATAGCCCAAATTGGGTGAACCATGTTAAATATCATTGTCTCTTTGTGTTGTGATATTTTATTTTGCACTTTTTATTAGAGATCTGTAATATTTTCCGCATATTAGTTTCTACTATTACGATTCTCAGTGAGGGATTATTCCACATATTTTATCCCTTATTTCCTAACGTAGAGTGACATTAACATCCTAAAGAGTCTCAGAAATATGGGGTGGGATGGCTGCTAAAACATGATCTCGGTGGTGGTAAGTCTAGGTCTATGTGAAAAGACCCTTCGTCTCATCTCGTGCCTCCCTGCACGTACTCAAGGCAAGAGTTAGTTCATCCTTCTAAGTTTCATTCAGTTTCCATGTTTACTAAAATATGTAATTTCTAAACTAAGTTGTTTTCTAGATTTACAAGTGTGTTAGGTTTAAGGTTCATGTCTCAAGTTTTCTAGTGTGCCCAATGGCCCAAGATTTTGAACCACTACTCTGATACCAAGTGTGATGCCCACTAAAAACAACCCACTTGAGACCCAAGAACAACCTAGGATTAGTTAGGAAAATTATGGAATAATTTTTTTGTTTAAAGGAGTCTACAACTAGGTTACAAGACAACAATTGTCATTAACAAGTTCCAAATCAATTCTAATCCACTATAATGTACGTATCTTTGTTAACATATATTAGAGGTCACAAGGTCCAAAATTTAGGGTTAGAAGGTTCAATTAGGTTCAGAGGGTAATTCCTCACCATACCCACTCTCTAACAGGCTTAAAGGTTCAAATGATTTTTCTCAAAAGTAACGCTTTTAAAATTTCCTAAATCATTCTCATTGATAGAAAATTTCCTCACCTTTCCAATGATATAAATAAGTCCTCCTAACTCCTCATATTTTTCAAGCTATGGGCTAGGGGCCTGGGGTGAAAATTTTCCCTAAGAGTGGGTCTCATGGGCCTAGGGGTGAAAATTTGCCCCGAGGCAGGCTGCAAGTGGCCGCTGGGGAGACTTTTGGAAAAAAATTGCTCAAGGAAAAAAACCAACTTTGTGCTCGCGCACTCCACGGGTCCATAAGTCCACAAGGGACACATGGCGCTTCCTAAGGCAAAGACAGGAGAGCAGGGTGGCGGGTGACATTTTGAAAATTCTTCCCGAGAGGGGTGAAAAGCCAACTTTGTGCCCGTGCTCCTGCAAGTCCGCAAGGGACACATGACGCTCCAAGCCAACACGGGGAAGGCCGAGCATGGCGGGAGAAAATTAGTTTAACACCTCGAAGGGAAAAAAGGATCACATTCACCTGTGCCTCCGCTTGATGCCTCGTGATGCCACATGGTAGCTTCGATTGGCCGCGGGTTGGAGGGGAAATTTGAAAATTTTCCTAAAATTTTTCTGAAGCACTAAGTTAAAAGTGATCGCCCCTCCACCAACACCTCATCGTGCCACGTGGAAACCTCGATTGGGCGTGGGGTGGTGCGGAAAATTTTCCCAAAATTTTTCTAAAGCTCTAAGGGAAAAATTCGGCCCGCCAAGCAAGAAATTTTTCCCAATTTTATTTTTGACGCCAAGTGAAGAAAAAAATTCAAGGCCATAACTTTTGATAGAGAGCTCATTTTTTGGAAAATGAAGACTTTCTGAAAATATCTTGATGTCCTATTTGCACATGATTCATTAGTTTTAAAATTTGATAGAGTTTAAGGGGTCAATTTCATGAAAACAATCTAGAGGATTTTTACAAATTAAAACTGGTAAAAATGAACTTATTAAATTTGTTCAATTTGTTCTTGTCCCTCTCTCAACATGTCAAATAGACATGAAGAATTTTTCTTAGGTGGATTTAAGAAATATTTCAAGATTCAATTTGTCTGATTGATTTGCAATTTGAACATTTACATTTATCGACAACAAAATGACTGCAAAACGGTTTGAGCCTGATTTTGCTAAGTTTTCTAAGAAATTCCTTAAGTGTTAATGTCTAGATGAATTCGATTAGATCTTATTATTCCCAAATTAATGTTTCATTTGTTATTTCTTTGTTGCAGATTCGTCTATGCATTTGGGATTAAATAATTGTCAATTTGAAAATGCAAGACAAAGATCAAATTTTAAAAGGTCTATTTGCCATTTTCTTCTTCCAAGAATTATAATGTGTTCCAATCCTAATCCAATACATTTAGTTGATTCAAACCAACTATTCAAAACTAAGATACATCTCTGATTTCCAATTTTCACATATTTCAAAAGACAGAGTATTACACATTCCTTTATACACATTTCTTCCTTACAAACAGAGATTTCAATTACATTTAAGAGATCAAATTCAATACCACAGGGTAATTTGAGGAAGGTAATACATCATTCATTGATTCCAAAAGACAACTTTGTAACATCCTTCTTTTATTCTTTCCAAAATCATATATTATATACAAGACAGAATAATACATTTTCTTCTCACGTATTTCACTTTTCCACTTTCTAAACAGGGATTTCATAGTGCATGTTAAACATAGATTTCCAATGGAAATAATATCATATGAACAAGGAAAACACTTCCATTAATTCAATGAAACTCCTACAACCTCCTTTCCATTTGATTTCAAAATACAACATACAAATTACGTATCATTCTTTCCAAAACAGAATACAGAGTATAACTCTTTTACATTTCAAATTTCAACTTTCATTGTCAATACAAAGTATCTTTCCATTACAATTAATACATAGATCATCCACTTCAAGTGGGAAAGGGGCTACAATAAGATTTCATTTCACAAGGGACTGTCAAACTGTCTTTTTCCTTGCTCCAGAACAACAACATGCGTATTTTTCATTCTTCCAAATTGTGATCACAACAAGAGTAGGGAAAGGCAACACTCTCCACCCAACCAAGACATCCAATGAAGAGGAGAATCCATCCTTCTTCATTGGCCCCCGAGCCCCAACCACAATGCAATAAAAGATGTGATCCAACTCATGGCAACAACAAGCTTCCACAAACACACAAACACCATTTCCACAAGAAAACACAGTCTAAAACTAGAATGTAGTTTACAACTACATTAAAGCGTGACAAACATTACTGAGGCTTCTTCCAACAAGCCAAAGGAGCAAGAAACTATGGGGGATGCTGCTTATGCCTCCCAAAGGGAAATGGGTATCACCACCGAGGACAAACCACCAATATGTATATGTATATGTATATGTATGTATGTATGTATGTATATCATCTTAAATCCATGACATGCCCTTATGCCTCCCCAAGTACCTCTTATTCCTCCCATTTTCTTATGCCCCCTAACCTCTTATGACACCCCATAACAAGTAAATAAATGCAAGCTATTTCTCTTTAATGTGGAACCCAAATCCCAACTCCTCTCGCCCTTATACCTCCTTAAAACACACTTGTTCCTCCCACAAAATAACCCCATAGTCTTCTCCTACACCATTCCTAGGCCATCTACCCAACATGCCAAAACATTCACACATTAACAATTACATTTATAAAAGAAGAGTATTTTAAGAGCCAAGCTCCTACCTCTCCATGATGGAGTTGTTCCAAGTTCCAAAATCAGCAAGCTTTATCCCAATGCAAGCAATCCAAGAACAACCAAGCACAAGCATGCAACAATCTTCACAAAAATTCTTCAAAACAAGAGCTCCCAAAATAGCAAGGAATTCACCCAAGAATCTAGTCTCCAAAAATGAAGCAACCCAAAACAAGGAAAGGAATTCAAATTTTATAGAAGAGGGAAGGGAAGAGGATGAGGTGGATCCATGTAGGATGCTGCATCACACATCCTCAACCCCAACCCCAAAATTCAACTTCATTCTCCAATGCACAATGAAATAGGTGGGTGAAAATATGACAATTTACTTACACACTCAAAACCAACCCACACCCCAAATGACTGAAATTAAATCATGTAAGAAAGGTGCAATTAAAACATTCAATTTGCCTTCTCAAAAAGTATTATAAAATTCAAATTTCAACTTTCCAACCATAGGTATGGTTGGAAAATAAATTTAAGAGGTATAGGAAAAGTTTAACTTGTCCCACAAATCTCCAAAATCAGCCTCTAAGGACAAATTCAAATTTCCAAGAAGGTGGAGTGTTTCACACTCAAAAATAAGTTCATACATCACTTACATATCTCTTACACATCACTTACACATTACTTACACATTACTTATAACACTTTGAATCATGGCCAATAACTCTATTAATTACTTTCTTATGACATATTTTAATTAATTAACTTAACAACATGATTACTCACAATATTACACACCATTTAATGACTAATGAAAGGGGTAAAAACACCACAAAATAAACACGTGCAACATAAACAAAAGGGACCAAAAAAAAAAGGAATACATAACACCCTTGGTCACATTGAATGTGATCCCCCATGGGAATCCCTAACACACACAAACACGCAAAAAAATACTAGTTGCTTATGGTGACCTTGTTGAATTCATCTAGAATCCCAATGTGGTTTGTCTCCAATCCCCGATGTTTGTTGTGATATTTTAACCTGCAAAACACAAATATCTCCTTCACCTCATGGTCATATCGAACATCCAAAATAATATAAATATAATTCCTAAAATCATTTAGATATATGAATCACAACAACATCAAAGCAATCTAACAATATCATTTATAGTTTTATCAACAACTATCTCATCATCCAATAATTTCCATTTCTAGGTCTACTCACAATAACCAAATATCACAAGTCCGAACAACATCCATTATATAACCATGTCAAACAGGATATCATCATCAACAAATAAAATGTCTCTAATAATCATCATGCATCAAAACCTGAATCAAGTCAACAATAATATTTGATCTAACATCTAATATTATACTATAATAAAGTCAATAATCATGTCCATAATATAATCGGTAGTATCATGATTAGTATCAAAAAGGTGTCAAAGGAAGTGAACACTACAAGTATATATAATGAAGACTAGTATGATGTATGACTCATGATATGTGAACAGATGTAGTGTGTAAGTCCTATAGTGCAATGTGTGGGGTTCATGTGTGGTAATCCCTCAACACTCAAGTGTGAACCGAAGCACAAGAGTGTGTCATTATTTAATGAAGATGCTAAAACATGTGATGAGATTTCCTATATGAAAATGTAAAGATGATAGATGCTAAGGTGAGTGGAGGGGGAATGTATTAGATGTGATGCCCCCAAGTATGTGGTAGAGAAGGTGGTTATGCACCGCTATCAAGGAGATCATCGTTGTCATGATCGAAACCTACTAGAGCAACATCAGAAACCTGATAAGCTATAGAATGAGGAGGGTCATATAAGGACCCATTGCGGTGGAGTGTGTAGACATTCATTGCATATTCTTCATCAATAAAAGTGATTGGTGGAAAATCGTGAGCATGCCAATAAGAGATGTTTGGAATGTAAGCGGAGAAGAATCATTATGAATAAAGATATTGTCAAAAGGCATAGGAAATGTAAGCAAAGAGTGAAAAACATCTATTTTACCACCAATATAGTCAAGCTAGGATTTTCCAAGCATGTGAGTGGATAGGCATGAGGGGTACACACAAAAAAAATACATCAAATAAAAGACACACAAGCCATAAGCTCAGTAATGTGAAAATAGCCATGATAGAGGTGTGGTGAATGAAGAGGTGGTAAAATATCATTGAGTTTCATGCCAAACCTAGCCAAACTGTCACGTGTACAAATAGTTTCTAAGCATGTGGAATCAATGGGGATGTGTTGCCAAAAGGTCCTATTGATAAATAATGTGCATGTAAAAGGAGGTAATGGAGCTGCAACCCGTGGAGGAGAAGATGAAATAAACGTCAATATTATTTACAAAACCCTGATATAATACCATAACATTAGTAGAGGAGGCCCAGTCTTGAACCTATATTATCCTAGGTTGTCAGCCATAAAGGTTTCTTCAAATAATAATCATCTACGCCAAGAGGAGTAAAATCAAGTTATCCTAATGCTTCATCTGTAAGTTTGATAACGATCGACTTCATCATCAAAATCCTTAGAATTATCAGTGTGAACAACATCATGTTGGATATCATGATCAAGGATTTTTGTAGGTGACACTATAGGTGGAGAAGTAGAGGGTGTCGCAACTGGTGGAGAAGGAACACTAGGAGGAACTGATACTATAGGTGAAATAATAGTCATAGTGTAAGTAGAAATAGTTGGAGCACTGACAGTGGTAAAGGATATTATGAATCACTAGACTGACCAATGTCATATGTGTCAAGACTACTGTATGGAATACATTGTGAAGGTGGTATGGGCATAACAGTAATAGGGTCTATGCATTAATATTTGAATGGATTTAGATTTGCGGTGATAGTATGTTCATAGCCATCATGCAAAAACTTGACACATTGGTGAATAGTAGATGGAACTGCTTGCATTGTGTGAATATAAGGCCTACATAACAAGAGATTGAACTGAAAGGAGGAATCAATGACATAAAATTTAGTGAGAGAAATCTTAGGCCCAACCCGAATATGTAATGAGATAGTACCTAAACAAGTGCAAGTGGTATAATCATGACCATGGATGAGAGTGGAATTCTTAGAAATGAGATTATCGCTAATACCCAATTGCTTTAAGAGAGAATGAGCACAAATATTAACAGCTGATCCATTATCAATGAGGACATGTTTGATGCAAGTAGTACTAATAACGACAATAATGAGAAAAGGAGCACATGGATTGTTTTTAGAAAAAGGTGACATATCCTCATCAGTGAAAGATATAGTGTGTGGTAAATTACGAAGGGATTGTATAAGATGTGCAAAGGCCACCGCAAAATTATCACTTTCAACATGAATGGCCTCGAAGGAGGCTTCAGCATGTTACAAAAATCGGCACATTACATTACAATAAGTCATAAAGAGAGATCTTAACAAGCGTATTTTTAAGTTGTTCAATGATATCATAGCCCTTAGAAGTGGTGGGAGGAGCTATCGAGTAATGGGTGGAGGAATAGATGTGGGTGGAGCTGTAGGTGGATTAGGACGAGCACAATGAGTAGTAACTACATTAATAGATGGATCATCCCTAGGTGTGACAAAGTGAGGAGGATGTTGGGTGCACACACACATAAAATCAACGAAATAGTAACTATGCCTAAGACCTTAGTTGGTGCAAAGGTAGGATAAGAAGATTGGGCCATAACTTGATAAGGAGACGACATGGTCAAAAGGAAGCATTGAAATGTGGGTTCACCAAAATGATTAACTAAAAATGTGATATAGGTACTAGTTAATCTAAGCTATGAACAATTGTAAATAAAGTAAATAGATGTTGTAAATAAATGTAAAGATGACCCAAGAAACTATGAAAAAGGAAATGCTAACCCTAATGTGCAAGAGAGAAGAGGAAACAAATCAGCTGAATAGAAGATGCTCGTGAGATTTTTTTCACAGAGGTGAGTGGAGAATCTAGAAGTAGGAACAACTATGTAGAAGCCCCGAAAAGGATGGATCTAGACGGAATATCTAGAATGGAGCACGTAGAGAAGGACTAGGGAACCTACGGCACTCTGGTATGAAGAATGGGCACCTAGTCCGTGTAAAATCTCTAAACCGGATCTTCACAGTTCGAGGAAGGTGATCCGAAACCCTCCTCAGTGTGTCACATCGATTCATTTTACTACGCCAGTGTCGCATTATTAATCCAAGATGAAAGGAAGACTTGCAAAACCCTAAACAAACATTAATTCCTAAAAAATAAAAATGCATATGATAGGGTCGGACTAACCTTAGCTACCACAATGGTGGTCTTACTAATTGAGCGTTGCACTACATTCCAGACTCCAAATGCGTTTTGTGTGTGTGAACATGCCCTAGGTTGTTATTGTGCCGGCTTGCACTTTGTGATCTAAATGAGCTAACTATGTGTAGAAAAATGTAATAGATGGTGTATGGAATAAAATAGAATCCTCCCCCTATGTTGTGTGTGATGCAGATGTCCTAGCCTTGTGCCTTGTGATGGAGCTATGTGGATGAAAATGATCTCCAAATGTAATAGATGGATGATAATAATGACTAGTGCTTAGTCCCTCATGGTCTCATAGCTTTATATTTATAGGGTTCTCTTGATCTAATTTCGTAATTACTCTCAAAGTGGTCGACCACAAAAAAAATATAAAGACCTCAAATAGATAGAAAAAGAGCCCAAAAAGTGGTGGGAAAGTTAAAAAGGGACCGTGGTGTCCCCTGGTGGGACTAGGCGTCCATGAGCGCCCATGAGCGCCCTTGTACTAGCACTGGTGCCCTACTAAAGCTTAAATAACACAAGATGATATAAGTTTATTGTGCATGTGAGTATAAGAGGTCAAGAATGATGCAAGAAAATAAAGTAAGATGGCCAAAAGACAGGGGTTGATTAATACTTTCTTCACTCAAAAACCTTCTAAATAGTAAAATGAGACCGAGACTCAATAATGTCTAAAGTACATGATTTTGTGTCTACATTTTCCCTCACTTTATGTTGGTGAGCGGAAATTTCTGTAACTTAAAGTAGATAGAGATGCTTAACGATGTCGATGTAGAGTGATGAAGAAGGCATGTCGAAGGACTAGACAAATTTTGGAATAATAAAAAGATGACCGAGTGTGGAAACTAAAGATGAAAAATGTAAAAAGTGATGAGAGTGAACCTAGGGCAGAAATGTGTGTGTTGCTATTAATGTGATGTACTTGCATGGTTGGTTTGCGAGGTGTGCCATGATGAAGTGTTGTTATTGTTGCTATTGTTATTGCCACCATTTGACTACTTGTTTCTCATATCGACAGACCTGCAAGGAGAAGACGATCAAGTAGTCAAACATATTTTTATATCTATGTCAAACCGCAATGTAAAAGACACATGTAAAAGTAAAGTACACAAAATGACAAGTGTAAATGGAACATGTGCACCTGATCCATGTCGAGAAAAGATAATGTACAATGATATCTTGTATTGTCGGTTTTTTTGGGGAAATTCTAAGTCATAGGCTAAAGAAGTATAAGGAGGAATTACTCTATGTCCTCTAACCTTTAACTACTTCCCTAAATGTGTGTGAAGAGATCTCTATACTATCCTTACTTTTTGGGTGCTCCAATGTCAACGGTAGAAGAAGTATTGGGAGGAATTCCGTTGTATCCTCCAACCGGTAACTTATTCTCTGATGTTAAGGACTATTATGGCCTGTAAAGTTGTTGTATATGGAGTTCGTAGACTAATATTAACTCACTCGTCATATGTAACCCACAATGCCAAGGGCAGAAAATGCACCGAACTCGGACCAAAGATAGAAGCATTATGTAGTATGTAAAACCCCAAATGATACCCCCATATTTGGGGATGCATGTGATGTCGTTGATAAGAGAATGCAGACCAAAAAAGGACCAACCACATGAAATCATTAACTCCACCTTGTAGGGGTAAGGGAAATGCGCTTGGTAAAAACCAAGGCATGCATAAACAAGAAGGCTATCCAAAGACTAGTGTTAGTACGAACAAGCATGCATATATAAAACAATGTATATGCTAGGAAAATAGTGTAAAAGCTACCAAACAAAGTAATGTAAACACGCAAGAAGACAAAGTAAGCAACAAAGTGGGCTACAAACATGGGACATCCCTCACGATGTTACAAGACACACAAGCCTGTCATGGCGCATAAAAACAAAAAAGTATGCACACCAAACATAGGGCAAGGCCCGCAAATAAGAGAAACCAATATCGGACAATACAATAAACAAGTATGGAAACAAATATTCCTTACATAACAAATGTTGCACATGAAGCACCCGTTAGCATGTTAGAAATATAACTATGATGTCAAGTGTGTATAACAAAGTAATGTAAAGTGCTAAGTACAAAATGAAAAATAACACCTGGAAGAGATAAAGATGGCTGCCCCTAGCGACCAATGTAGGAAGGGTGGAAGGTGAGCATCCATGTTGCGTGTAAGAGACATGTATTTGTGATCTTAACTATAAGAAGACGTGAATGCACATGTGTGGATGATAAAGATAAATGGCGTACAAGTAAACTAACTAGCATGTGTAATAAAGTGACCTTGTACACAAAGCCCACCTTGTGGCAATACCTTTTTCCCTTGGGGAATTTTTAATTAATCATTTGTCTTTTGTTACCATACTCTACTTCACTTATTTCACTACCCATTTTCATTTCTTTTCCGGGCCATAGTTTTTCTCCTTGAGCACCATTATTTTCATCCTTGTGGATGCATATCTTTTCACTTGATTCCTCGTGTATGAAGGATTTCACATAATTTTCACATATAGTTGCATATACTTTGATGACTTATCTATGACCCATTGGTTATCCATGACTTGCATCCATACTGAAATGATATTCACTCACTTATTGGTCCGTAGAACGTTGTAGCCCATATATGTTGAGACCGTAATTTTCCTCTACCGATGTGATATTGGAGTCACCGCCATAGTGTTTATTGATATTGTGATCCTTTTGCCCGGGACATTTTCCCTTGGTTATTCCTTTACCCATCTTTTCTTCACCCACGTGCCCTTCATCATCTACCTTTTTAAAATGTGACATCGATTTACCTTGACGTCATTGATCCCCTATTTGGGGAGGAGATCATCATATACCTTTCATCAATCCTCATCAAACTCTTATCGTTTTTGTCTCATGGTTTGCTATCTCAAACCACTCAACAAAAATGGGCAAAATGTAGACACCTAAATTTAGTATCTTTACCCTTATCACCTATGTGCGCATATTCATTTATTTCATCCCCCTTAAGTTATTAAAATTCCCCCATTTATCCCATCCCTATTGAATTTAATTAATTAATTCTTATTAATCAATTAATATCCTATCCCTTGCCTTAATGGACTTTCTATTTCCCATCCCTACACTTTTTCTAACCTATCTCTACTACCAACTCACCTACACCTCATCCCTAAACATCCTCCTCCCGCCTAATTCTTTAAAGCACTTGCCCAATCTTTAAAAAAACTTGAAATCACACCAAATCAAAAAATATAGTCCCATTGGGGAAACTTTCCCACGATCGGTGGCGACCTAGCCCATTGGCCATCGACCCTATAAAGTTAAGTGATTTCCTTCCATTCTAGAAATCATACAAATGTGAATCATCAAATTTTATTAAGATTTATAAACTCCCTCCTGCACTTGTGAATTTCGAAGAAATTGTAGACCTCTCAAGCCTCTTTAGAATGTGTTTGCATCCCTCATGATCATCCCTCATGAGTGTGTCATTATATTTGAATCACTTTATTTAAATATTATCATTTTATCATTGCTTTGTTGGTATCTAACCTTTTGCAGAGAAGATCATCCAAAAAATATTCACAACTTCGTCATGTTAGGAATTAAGAGAACAAATATGTGGAAGCAATTCCTCAAATCATAGCGGTAGGAAAATATTTAGAAGAACTTGTGTACTTACTTGAGAAATATAAAAACATATATAAATAATGTACAAAAAGAAGACAAGACAAGATTAACGTGGTTCATCTAATGTGGGCTATGTCCACCAAGAACTTACTTATATTTTATTATCAACAAGAGTAAAAACTCTCTCACGGTTTTCTCTTAGTTAAAATTAGACAACAATCACTCATGAACTCACAACAAAGCTCCCAAAGATGCTAAACCACATCTAAGACACAATTAACACCCAATTGCTCAACTCAAGATCATTCTTGATCACCTCTTGATGTTCTAAGACTCAAGATATTTTTGATCACTCAAGATACATTAGGATGCCCTAACACCTCTATTTATAAGATTACAATCCTTCTAGAAATTCTATAGCCGACTGACGGATTTCAAAATCCATCATAGGATGAAAATCCATCACTATGAAAAATATACCAACTAACAACAAATACATAGTAGTAAATACACAACATGAAAATAACACATGACTACAAAATGCTCCTGAAGTCTCCAAACTTAACCGTTCAAACTCCAACACTTCAATTTGATTCCAGAAGACTAAAAATAGGCTCCACACCCCAAAATCTCCCACTTGAAACTTTTCCCACTAAGAAAAGTTCTCAACCCTTCATTATCATTCATGAAGGCCAACCAAAGTTGAACACAACTTCAACTTCTCCCTTGTGACCGCCTTGGTCATCATATCCACAGATTCTGATTGGTATGAATCTTTTCCAGCTTTAACTTATCTTCTTCCAAAGTTTCCCTGATGAAATGATATCTCAGCTGAATGTGCTTCATTCTAGAGAGGAAAGTAGGATTTCTTCACCAAATGAATAACACTCTAACTATCACTGTGTAGTCTCCCAACTTCCTTCTTATGCCCCAACTCATCAAGAAACTATGTAGCCAAATCATCTCCTTTCTTACCTCTATGATAGCAACATACTCAGCCTCTGTGGTTGAAAAAGCCACAACCTTTTGTAATTGTGAAATCCAACTCACCGTTGTATCACCAACCGTAAATACATAACCTATCATGCTCCTCCTACTATCTAAATATCATGCCATGTCCAAATCTACATAGCCACAATGTAGTGTCCAATCCACCAAAACACAATGTTTCTCCCATGGTCCCTCTCAAATACAAAGGATCCACTTCACTTGCTTCCAAGTGCTCTCTACCTAGATCACTCATAAACCTTCTCACTGCTCCCACTGCATGGGAAATATCAGGCCTAGTGCATACCATATCATACATCAAGCTATGTCAACCATCGATGAGTATGGTACCTTGACATCTGGATTCTATCCTCCTCAGTCTTGGGACTCTTCTCCTTTGATAATTTAAAGTGACCTTCCAAAGGAGTACCAACTGGTTTAACATCCTGCATACTAAACCTCTCCAAGACCTTATTTATGTACTCTTCTTGAGATAATACCAACTTCCTCTCCTTCTTGTTCCAAGTTATTCTCATACCAAGGATTTTCTTTTTTCCCCCAAATCCTTCATAGCAAAGGAGTCACCTAACTACTTCTTGAGTACCTTTATTTCCTACATGTTCTTCCCTAAAACAAGCATATCATCCACATAAAGGAAAAAATAATATAACTACCATCAAGAAACATCTTGATGTACATGAAATGGTCTCAGAGTGACACCTAGAGTAGCCCTGCTCATGCATAAAACATTAAACTTCTTGTACCACTTCGTGGAGCTTGTTTTAAGCCATACAAGCTCTTCTTCAATTTTCACACTAACCTCTCCTTCCCTTTGACCTCATAACCATGTGGTCTACTGCATATATACAATTCCTCCTCCAACTCACCATGAAGGAATGTAGTCTTCACATCTAACTTCTCTAAGTGTAAGTCTTCTACTGCTACTAAACCAAGAAAATCCTAATAGAATTCATTTTAACAACAAGAGAAAAAAATTTCATCAAATTCTATACCTTTCTTCTATGCAAATCCCTTGACCACCAACCGGGCCTTATACCTTTTTCTGCCTCCATCTTCCTCTTTGATTATGTACACCCACTTGTTTCTGCAATGCTCTCTTGCCCTCGAGTAGCTCCACTGATCCCAAGTCTGGTTCTCCATAAGAGATCTATGCTCTTCATCCATGGCCTACTCCCACTTCTTCTTAGCATCCACCTGCACTACTTCCTCAAAGCACTTTGGCTCTCCACTGTTAGTGAGTAATAAGTAATTCAAAGATAGAGTAAAATGTTTAGGTTCCCTTCTTACCCTAGAATACCTTCTCACCTCAGGAGTTTTAGATTCCTAATGAGTAGGTTCTTGAATTGGATATGCTTTGGAACATGTTGCACCTGAACCGGCCCCTTGAAACCTTTCCATCCACAATGTCCTCTAACACTATGTATTATTTCTTTGATTCCTCTTTCTATTCCTATAACTGATCTTTATACATGAATTTTTCATTAAAGACAATATCTCTAGACCAAATATTTTCTTGTCCTTAAGACTCCAAACACGAAAACCAAATTCATCCTCACCATATCCAACAAAGGTGCATTTCTCAAACTTAGCCTCTAACTTGGTCCTATCATCTTTATCAATGTGAACAAATACCTCACATCCAAATACTCTAAGAAATGAGTAATCAATTTTCTTACCAAACCAAGCCTCCTCAGGTATACCTCCATCCAAGGCCATAGAGGGTCCTCTGTTAATCAGATAAACAATTGTGTTCATCACTTCCACCCAAAACATGAGTGGAAGCCTCACATGTAACCTCATGCACCTAGCACACTCCATGATTGTCCTCTGTTCATTCTCTCTGACACTCTATTTTCCTATGGAGTCTTTGGAATCGTCCTTTTCCTGCAGGATCCCATTTACCGAACATTTAATCAAGAAATTCATTGCTGCAATACTCCCCCATTATCCCAACTGAGACATTTCAGCTTGAGACCTGTTTCATTCTCAACCAAGGATTTCCATCTTTTGAAATTTTTAAACATATCAAATTTCTTTCAAATGCCATATACCTAAATTTTTCTATTTGTGTCATCAATGAAAGTGACATAATAACATGAACCACAAATAGAGTTTACCTTAGCTGGCCTCCAAACATTTATATGCACCAACTCCAACTTACCCTCCTTCCTGGTAGGTCTAACCTTGAGGAATCTCACCCACTTCTGTTTCCCATAAACACAGTCCTCACAAAAGTCCAAATCTAACTCCTTTAATCCTATGGAAACATGTCCTTTAGAATCTACATGCCCTTTTGACTCATATGACCGAGTCTCTGGTGCCACAAAGTTGCATCTCCATCTGCAACAACTAAATTACAATAATCAACACCAATGGTTAAATACAAAGTACCATTTTTATTACCTCTTACAACCACAAGAGCTCCCTTAGTAACCTTTCAAGAATCCATTGTAAATCTGACCATACAACCATCACTACCCAGTTGACTCACTGATATCAAGTTCCACCTCAACTTAGGCACATGTCTAATGTCCTTAAGTAGCCATGTGTTCCCATTCTACATTTTCACCCAACACAACCTTTCCCTACTATGTTACATGGTTCATCATCACCAAGATATACATGTCCAAAATCACCTTGAACAAACTCAGTAAAGTAATGTCTATGTGGGGTGGCATGGAAAGAAGCCCTAAATCTAACACCCAAGACTCAACAATATTATCTAAAGAAATAATTAAGGCATCCTAGACAAACATCACCTATTACCACATTTACCTCCTTAGTTTCCTCCTTGTTCTTCTTATCCCAAAGAGCCCATCAATCTTTCTTAGCATGACCAACCTTCCCACAATGCCAACATTCCAACTTGCTCTTGGAATTTGACCTTCCACAATCATTCGACTTCCCATGGTTACCTTTCCCTCTATTATTTTGTCTCCCTCTACTCTCCACCATCAAAATGTTTCCAAAGTAGAAGAATCCCCAGAGCTCTTCCTTCACATTTCCTCACTCAAGATCACACCTATCACATCTTCAAACTTCAACTTTGAATTATTAGAGACCGAAATTACTTACAACTATAACCAAGCTATCCCAACTATCTGACAAGGAGCAAAAATCAATAAAATCCTCGACCTCATCATCAAAGTCAATTTTCATTGAGTTTAACATACTCACAACCATATTAAATTCATTCAAATGATCAAAACAAACCATTCTCAGACATCTTCATATTAAATAACTTTTTCATCAAAAATATTTTATTAGAGGTAGAGGGTTTTTCATATAACTTCCCCAACGCATTCATGAGACCTTCCATGGTCTTCTCTTATGATATGTTGAAAGCAACCAAAGATGCAAGACATAACCAAATTTCCCGAGCGTCTTTCTATCCAACAACTCCCAATCCTCATCCGACATGGCTGTAGGTTTCTTTTGCTTTTCCAACCAAAGGAACATGGAGGTCCTTCTGATACAAGTAATCCTCCATCTGCATCTTCCACAAACCAAAGTTCTTCCCATTGAACTTCTCAACCCTCGATCTTCCCTCATCTACCATAGCTCCCACTCAAGCTAAACTTTCCCTACGATTCACCACTTCAGCAAAAAAACCACCAAATATCTGATACCAGTTGTTAGGAATTAGAGAACAAATATGTGGAAACAATTCCTCAAATCACAACAGTAGGAAACTATTTAGCAGAATTGTACTTGCATGAAATATAACAACATATATAAACAATGCACAAAAGAAGACAAGACAAGATTTAACATGGTTCACCCAATGTGGGCTACGTCCACCAAGAACTTGCTCAGATTTTATTATCAACAAGAGTAAAACCAAATCACAGTCTTCTCTCAATTACAATTGCACAACAATCACTCATGAACTCACAAAAATTCCCAAAGATGTTAAACCACATCTAAGACACAATTGACACCCAATTTCTCAACCTTGATCACTCTTGATCACCTCTTGATGTTCTAAGACTCAAGATATTTTTATCACTCAAGATACATTAGGATGCCCCTAACACCTCTATTTATAAGATTACAATCCTTCTAGGAAGTTCTATAGCCGACCCTAGAAGTTTGAAAGTCGTGACCTTTCAAATTCTCACGGATGGAAAATCCATCACTATGAAAATTGCCTATTAATCAACAACAAATACACAACACAAATATAACACATGATTGCAGTAATGCTCCTGAAGTCTCCAAAGTTAACCGTCGAACTCTCTAACACTTCAATACTTGATTCTAGAAGACTAAAATATGCTCCACACCCCAATACGTCATCAACCTCCTTTTTCAATCCATACTTGCAGGTTGCTCTTCTAGTTTTCTTTTCATAAACTTTATCCAACTTTGTCATTAATCGTGCCGCTTCTAACATCCGTTGCCTCGGCCTTATAGTAGGTTTTGCTTTGCATTCGAGACCTTCTCCCATCTTTGCATGAGTTTGTGTCTGTCCCACCTTGCCAAAACTTCCTTCTAATCCTCTCGTGGCATTAAAAATCGCTTTATTACATCCGGGTCGCCATCGACCAAGGTCATGATTCCCATTACCCTTCTCTACCATCACTTTCTATCATTTTCTTGGTTTTTCTTCCTCATATTCCCTCTGCAGGTTGATCCCAACATTCATCAGTTTCTGTTGTATTCATATTACATCCAGATCTTGTAGGGTTTGCATATTTCACTTATCTTCTAGGATGCCTTCCGAGTCCACCGTCGACTGCTTTGTATACATGGTCGCAGGTCGCCACCCCTGGACTAGATACATTTAATTTTCATTTATTTTGATCAAATCAATACTTAAATCAATCAATAGTGCTTTCAAGACTTTGTAATTCCTTCAGTTTCTGCATATTATCAACTTGTCTTTTACTTTATATCCATTTTGTTTAACAATGGGGGTGACATCCACCGAGGAAGTTAACGCTTTCTTGAGTCCGCTTTTCGGAAACCCCGCATAAATCTATCTAATCAATCCTATTTTAGTTCATCTTATTTGCAGGTAATCAACGGCGGAACCCACCATCTACTTGGTGCCCGTACATCCATCACACATCCGAGGTAACATAAACCCTCCAACATTTCTAAGTTGTGTACTTTCTTTAGTAGCTAACTCATTAATTTGAAACAAACGAGAAAATACTACAACAAAGTGCACTAGAGCAATGTGACATGTGGGGTCGAAGACTAGTGAACCACTTGACTACTTGTGTCAATGCCCTCCCCCTAAAGGTCGTGTTCATTGTCTTCCCCATTTCGAGCTCACGTAGTCGACGTTTAAGTTTTAGCCCTCACTCTAGTCCACCCTCTCCTTTTCAAGGGGCGGTGGAATGACGGGCTTTGATTACTTCCAAAGTGGAAATGTTGGCAATGATGATTCTAGTGGTGTGCACGATAGCGGATGGGATTCTCATCCCCATGGCGTGATGGTGGTGATGACAACGATTTTGGTAGTTTTACTTGGGCCCAGGTGCTCCCCTTCTAACAATTTCCCTAACCTCTCGTTGGTTATCTCCCTGATGTGAAGATAAAGATGATAGTCAAGATGGATGGGAAGGTATTCCTAATCTAGAGACATCTAGAGTTGGTGGGTGGGGTGACAAACTAGAAAGGCCTTTATCATCTCCACTTTGTGGATTGATATTTTTGCCATTACAACTTAATTTCTAAGGCTCTTTGTTTATTGCTCCTTTTTTATTAAACAATCTATGTTAATGTGTAGTTATTGTTAATGGTTGTGTCCAAGTGTCAACCTTAAACTCTTGAGCTTTCTCAATGTGAATTTATGGGGTGCTCCCTATTCCACCCATTATAGAGTTGCTTTTCAACCCAAATTTAAAATGATTCGTTTTTAACATTAGTTTTGGCACAAGGCGTGAAAGTAGATGGCGTAGAGATTATGATATACACGAACACCGGCTCTTCTAAAGGGTGTTTTCAATAATTCCAGACAAAAATTGTCGTACGTCTCAGCTGCGGCAAAGAATTCGTTTTTAACATCGGTTGGATAGGTATGTAGCACGTGGCAAGCGGAAATATTAAAGGCAATAATGTATATGCAATCACACTCATAAATGTCCTCTCATTTCATACACGACAATGTTCAGAGAGCGCACGACACGACTATGCTTAGCACTAACACTATTCACGACCTTTTTTAGCGTCATGTCGCTCTATTTTTGCTGTCAAAAAATTGCAGATGGCGATGAGATAAAAGTATCTCCATAATCCTTGCCGACCATAACACCGCCTCTGCAAATGGCGTTTTCAGTCATTCCAAACAACGATTTGTCACGCTCCACTAATTCTACAAACTACAAATATTTCTGTTGGCATTTATGTTGAATGTTGAATAGCATTGAACGCATCGCTTTTTCCTTATATTTTATATGAAACGCTGAGTCGGATCTATGGCGACTGGATGGTCGGCCCCAGACTAATGAAGAAAAACAAAGAAAAAGAGAAAGAAGAATATGATCAATATCCCTGAATTCAAAGGCAGTTATGCATGCAATGGCACAAAAGAAAATTATTGCTTAATTTATTTGTTATCGCTACGTTAAGATAACACACATTTCGTGGTTGATATTGACTATCTGTTGCTTCTAATTATATTTCAGTGAGAGCTTCAAAGTTGGCCATCTATGGCAGCTTCCCACAGGCTACTTTGCTTGCAATGGAATTCATCGCTCCGCGCTAAAATGATTAGTTTTAGAAGAGTCTCTCTTTAAAGTAATTGAAATGATGCGGCGGAGTGCCGCCCGTGTAAAAAGACGAAGATGATCTCTGTTAATATGATCAAGAACGACGATCCAACTGATAATTAAAGTGGGATCAAAACCAGGAAAAACCACCACGCTAAACACGTCCTTTTCCAGCAACATATCACAGCTGCCGCGTTTTCGTTTCACCTGCATAAAATAGGTCCCATTATAAGTAGTTTCTTTTTGTAACCGAATCATCTGTGGAATTTCGCTTCAAATACCTGCGCCACCATGGTGCGTGAGCGGTTATAGATTGCACAGGAACGCTCTCTAAAGGATCCCTCGATGCGATAATCCCACTTCAAATAATCAGCGGAAGAAGAAGAATTAGTCAGAGATACATCAATATAAGAAGTAGCTGGACATATAATGGATGATCTCTTGATGCTGAACGCCATCCTCGCTTTTCGGGATCCAGATTGATTATGTTCATCTTTTTCATCGCACACGAAGCCTTCCCATCTCTGGTGTAGACTCACGTCCTGCTCGCATCAATAAGTTATCTGAAAAGGGACAAATAAATGAAATGGAGAAGAAAACAGGAATTTGCATACCTTGCGGCGTAATAGGAGAAGAGGTTTTCCAGTGGCATCCATTACCAGCTGCTGCCGTGTGAGGAAGGGAGTATAGTTTTCAACTCTGAAGACAATGTCGCCGGAGGAATCGAAGACTGTAAAAGCTGTGCCGCTGAAAAACAAGGCGTTCTTCCAAACAGTGAATACTGCTTGTGGGGGATCGAGGGTGGTATGAGGAACATGATTGGGATAAACTTGGGACATTTCATTTCTTCCTTATTCCATACTGTAATTCAGTGGACGGACGAGCTCTTTTTAATGGTAACACTCTATTCATTCCATACTGTAGTTCGATGCAGGAAATGTAGACGGGAGTGGCCAGTATCGCAATGTCGGCAAAAGTATAAGATTCAGACAACATTCTTTAGGCGTCGATGGCGATGGATTCACCTTTCAGATAAAATTACACTGCTATTATTGGGTTTTTAGTTTTACAAACATTTTTTTATTTTTATTTTTTGAAAAAAGTGACCTTTTGAATTCCAGATATGTCAAAGATCATAAGGGATCTAATCATGCACTATATTGGGTGAAAATGAGTTTCAAAAAGTGTCACTCCATTGAATGAATAGAAGTGCACTTGTAATAAAACTAGCAATTGCAAATGAGTTGCAAGTTACGCCGGAGAGGGCTTGAGTTTTTGTGTATTATATGGTTTGGATGTAAAATATATTCTATGATCTATGATAGATGTTTGAGTGAAGAACATAAGTTACTTTTTTAAAACAGTTCACATGTCTTTATGTAAGGTTCCACATTCTGCATACATGTCTATCAAAACATTTGCAACTATATCTAACAAAATTCCTCTATATTTTGACACAGTTCACTTTGGCAAATTTAAACTAATTGGGTTGGAGCCTGTTGTTTTGTTGCATATGGTGAAACAAGGCGAGGAGTATGCTGGCAAATGTAAACAGAAACCACTCTCTATACCTGAGTGGTGCAAGCAATTGCAAAAGATGATGAATATGTACAATGGGAGTAGAATCGGATGGATAAGAACACAAAGATGGAAGCCTCATTTATAAGAAGCGTGGAGATGCTCTTCCGCTATAACATCTTGGGTATCATTGGCGTGTTTCTTAATCTCATCTACCAACTAAAACATAAAATTCCCTAGAGATATGTCATCTCATGGAATGAAGTGATTGAAGGATACTTGACAAAATGGGATTGTTGTCTACGCTTTGGGAACATTTAAATGCCAAAATATGAACTTTTGTAAATAAACGCCAAGTGTTCAACCAAATGTTACAATATGTTATCTTTTAAATGAATATTATAATTGTATCTTACTGTAAAGACATGGTCATCGTCAAGAGACATTGTGATTGTTTCATCAAATAAAACATATTCAATGTTCACCTATATTGTCCTTTATAACTCATCCATCATAGTAGGCAATGTTTTTTTGTTTGGAAGTTACTATATTGTCCTCTCCCCATCACACAAACTTAAAATAGGAAAATTACAACTCCAATAAACTAAACATTGTCATCCTCTCCGGCGTAAATTGCAACTCATTTAGAACCGCATCGATTCCTTAATTGACTTCTAGAGAAAATACTTTGGCTCTTAATTAACATTGCTTCTTCACACGATCTGACAAAAAATTCTCGGTGGATACATGATCTCCAAAGATTTGGTTCTGTTTTTTGTTAGATGGAATCATTGAAACAGTGTCCCGTGGCCCTGAATGTCTAGTGTGCGCCATCTGTGAGAGCCCTTTTGAAAGGGGCTAACGGATCAAACTACCACATATCCTTAAAATCTGGTCTTTTTGGGACAAGGCTCTTCAAGACACATAGTGCCTTCCCTTCCAAAGTTTCTCAAGTGGCTCACAAAAACAAAACTCGTATTGTTATGCAAGACATCGCTGCAGGGTCATATGCCACATCCCTAGCAAAATTGGCCCAGTTTTTGAAGTCCCTAGATGCCATCAGTAGAGACATCGATAAGCTCTCTCAATATATAACCTATAAGGTTTTTTTTAATTTCCTTGTTAATCCAATCATACCAGACGAGAAGAAAAAGGGTATTCTCGAAGACATTACAAATGATGCCAAGTTTCAGCCTTATACATTAATTTTTCTCTACATTCTTATTGACAAGAAAAGGATTGACCTGATTGGTGAGATTTTCAAAGAGTTTGAGACTGTCTACAACAAACTGACCGACACAAAGTTGGCAGTTGTGTCTTCTGTAGTCAAGCTTGAGAATCAGATTTCTCTTGGTCCTTAACAAAATCAGTGCAATGTTTTTGTTGATTTAAGTCATATCTTCTGCTAGAGTGTTTCCATAATGGCTTTCTTAAATCTGTTAGGCCATAATTCATCTATTGTTGCCCTGCACTCTTCCTCTGACAGAGGAGTTTGGGATTCTTCTACATGAGCGACACCTCTGTCAATAATAACCTGATCATGCCTTGCTTTCTTCAAGTACTTTTGCAATGATGCGTACAAGTTTTGAGCACTCAAACTGAGGGCAAAATAATGTTCCGCCACACTCAACAAGTCCATGTTTCCATTACTGGGCTCTCCTTCACTGCGCAGGTTAGGGAAGTAAGGAAATAGATTTCACTCATGATGGTCTCGGACATCGCCACTCCCAAAAGCAAGGGCACCAAAGAATGGTTATTGCCAAGTCTAAAATGTCATTTAAAGGATGTGGAGTCAAAGATGAATATCTAAAATAGTAAATATCTAGGACTTACAAAAATATCTAAAATCCGGCAACCTGTAAAGTTAAGCCACGGAATTTGACACTTTCCAGCAATGCCTTCTTCAAAGTAAACGCCTCATGCCTTGCTTTTTTCAAGTACTTTTGCAATGATGCGTACAAGTTTTGAGCACTCAAACTGAGGGAAAAATAATGTTCCGCCACACTCAACAAGTCCATGTTTCCATTACCAGGCTCTCCTTCACTGCGCAGGTCAGGGTGTCACCTTTGAAGATGCCCTCGCTGGAATGTGTCAAATTTTGGCAAGCTTGTTTCCAGCGAATCTGTTTCATTAAATTTAGGCGTTTTGTGATAAATATCTGTAATTTGAGCATTTTGTGGTGTGGTCCAAAAAGGAAAGTAGGGTTGTGTCATCCGGGCGGCCGTCATTCTTGCTTCCATATTGCATTGGTCGCCGGCTTGACTTCCACGTAGTTTTCGCAACATGTAATTTTCTTTTTCCATGATTTTATCTCTCTTTTTTAAGAGTTGAGAATGGGCACATCACCACCGTTCACGTGATCGATTCCACTAATATTGGCTCGATCACTAATATTGGCATCTGTTGGGGTTGGGATATTTGATTTTTCAAGCGGCGATTATGTACTCTTTCCCCCTGCTGAGTTGGACTTGATACATAGACATTTTCCTTGTATGCTTGCACCTTCTGTCACAACAACAATATAAGAATTCATACATCTCTTACAGGGTTGTTTCCATTGCTTATTAATGGATGTCTTATCTTGGCAAAATGTCCCTTTACCAACTCCCTAAGTTAATTTCTGCAAGCATTAAATTTGGGGGAAAGGCATGGAGATTGTTGTGCTCTGTTGCTGGCTACGGCACATATTCTTAACTACCAGTTTGTATTCCCTAGATTAAGTTTTCAAAATTTTATACACACATTTTCTCTACACTCTCAGATTCACAAGTCTAACTAAGATCCCAATCGGCCCTGTGGTGAGAGGCTATACAAAAACATGTATATATAATCATATTTGTGGTTTCTGCGGAAAGTGAGAAAGTCATGCTTAGTTGATTCGAGCGGCGGCCTCCATTGTCTCTCCCACACCACCTGGATTCACATCTCCACTCATGCTTTGCCTTTGCTTCACTCTCCTTTATCTTCTGCGCATCCTCGATTGTCACCACCTTGTCCGTCGGAAGATCCGCGGTCGCACTCTGCATCAAATAAAAATTATTTCCATGTCCATGGTTATTTGGGGGATTCAAGTCGGTCAAGAGAATTAAAAAATGGCAGAGTTGGGAATAAATTACACTAAAATAGGAAAAGATGTTGTTTGAGGTTTTATGATAGAGTCTATACGAGAAGATGGTTCTCCCTTCGTCTTTCACCCGATGAAAAAATGTGTTACGTTGATGTGGCCAAGATCTATTGTCATATATAGATTTGATAGAAGTAGGAGGAATGATCCCTTGGAATTCATATTTGAGTGCGGACTTGTTTGACCTTTCTACAGTTTCTTTGACTTTCCCGTAGATTTGTTAGGTTTTTCAACCATTATGAATTTTGAAGGAAGAACAAAGGAAACACGCAAAATGGTGTCGAGATCTTAGTCTCTGGACCACCATAACTGCAAAGGAAAAATATGTCTCTTTATTTATTATTATTATTATTATTATTTTAATAAAGAGAGCAATCCCGGATTTACAATTTTTACAAAATGATAATCACGAGCCTTTACAATGAAAAATTGAGCTTGGGCTCGAATTATAAATCGTGCCAAAATGCTATGGGTTCGGCCTTGGAAACCGAGCTACCTCCAAAATAGAAAATTGATCTTTTCTCGAGTTCAAGCTCGATAGCACCGACTTGGGTCAGGAGCTTAATTTGAATCAAACTCAAGGTCATGATTTTGTTTGGGCTCGCGTGCTCGGGAGAAGGCGATGACGTTTTGCATTGACTGCGTGGCTTGCGTGGGCTATTTTATAATCTGATCTACGTGGCCTAGGGCTTGTGTGGATGCTTGTTCCTCCACTTACGTGAATCGCTTCTTTGGCCGTGAACAATGCTATTTGTTTGACTTGCATATAATGCTTTGACAACCATGTGGCAAATAATTGCTGACTTGCGTGGGCAGCGTGTTGGGCCAATCTTTGGCTTGATCTCGGTCGAAAAGTAAATAGACATTTGCGAGAGTGGGCAGTTGGAATAGTGTATAATTTCCGTTAGCCCGCCAGAATTGACACTTCCCAGCAGATGCTTCTTCAAAGGAAACGCCTACCGCTAATTAGGAGCTAAGAAAAATTTACAATTTAAAACAAAATTAAATACATTACAGAGTTGGAGAAATCGTTGTATTAGGGTTTGTCACTCTCACACTCGTATTAATGTTTTTTTTTTGTCTCCATACCCATCATTTATTGTACTATAGTTAATATCTGTTAAAGAATTTTATAATATCCTCTTTTTGGCTCATGTAGTCATTTTTATAAGTGATTGGACGGAAATGTGAATTCAAATGGCATCGAAGCGATCGAGGAAGTTCATTTTAAAGCATGTCTTCTCGTGAAGTAATGAAAATACTTTGAAAGTCCAACAAATATAATGCTATATTGTCCTAAATTTAATAAGGCATTCAACTATTTTGAATAGTTTTCCCTAGTTGCATATTTTAGTGACCAAGTCCCATCATAAAGCACCTTGAAGGCTTGGGATAATAGTGTGCATGGACTATTCTCAAAGGTGATAATATTCTACAATTTATCTTGTTCACATTCCTCGCACACTTAGGTGAGACCTCCAATGTAATTTTTACTTTTTTAATCGAATCTAACATCTTCATTACGATCTTTACATTGTTTATAATCTACTGGAAAATTAGAGGAGATTCCATAAGTAGGCTTGAGAGTAGTTCCTAACAAACCAGTCATTTTTTCCATATTATACTATTTTTGTGCGAATACATGTGACTTGCGTTTCCATTTCATCACATGCACTAGCGTATCTCATAATCTACTTTAGCATTATTTTTCTACCTTTATTTTATAGGTTTTACATTTTTGTTGCATTGTTTGTGTTACCATTACCTTGAGTGCATTTCCATTCAACTAGTTGCAGGATTTTCTAAAAAAATTCGCAAACTTGTATTAACGTGAAATTAGATGCACTAGTGTGAAAGTAGGTGCTCTAGCATAAAATAATATTTACTATCATGAAAGTAGATGAACTAGCATGAAAGTAGATGAACTAGTGTAACATGCGTTAGCGTTTATGTCCTTACGTTAACATGTAATTAGTTACGTTAGTGTTCATTAAAGGTGCATTTGTGTATGATTTGAAGTGTGTTTGTGCTACTTGCATTAGAATTTATGTCCTTGCGTTAGTGTTAGAGTAGTTGTGTTATTATTCTATGTATTTTTTCTAAGTTTCTCAAATGTTTATCCTTTCTTCCTCGCTATTTTCTATGAAGTTATAACACTATTCGGCAAGTTTATTTATAATTTATAAAAATATTTAGAGCTAATATTCATCATTTCCCCCTTCGTATCATTCTCTCTTTTGTGATCAAAAGTCATGTATGCTCTTCTATTATGCCTTCGGGTGATCTTGAGAATAAAAAATGGTTGAGATTCTTTTGTTAGTCATTTTACTAAATCATTTCTTTTTGTTTTCAAGATCAAAAGCCACATATGCTCTTCTCTTGTATCTTTAGATGATATTGAAAATATAAAAGGGCCAAGATATTTCATTATAAACTTTTCTCCTAACTTTTCCTTGCAGTAAATGTACTAATCCATTATGTGTTGGACCACTTCATTTAGAGAAACCTTTATCAAAGGAAAACAAGCAACAAACTGCTAATTAGTTTACATGCAAGTTTTATTTGTCATTTTTTCTAAAATGTAGCTAATTATTTGCTGAAAGTTAGGTATATTTTCATTTAATACTTATCAATTACACATTTCTTTCTATGTATTTCAAAGTTGGGAAGAACTTGTGAGTAACCATTCATACTTGTATTTGCAAGCATAGTGACGTGGATTTCATCACCACTCAATACACCGATGATTTGGATTTCACCTCCATGTACCAATTCATATTGCATTCGCATTGCACTTGAGAATTAGTCTCAATTTTTTTTTAATGTTTTCCTCTCCTCATCCCCCCGCTTATAGATTAAGCTATCATGATTGGGGTTATCTTGTGAGTATATGCCTAAAATAACTATAAAAACAAAGTATATGGCATCATCCCTATAAATTCTTCAGGGATAAATAAGGACATCATTCACACATTCATTCCCTTATTACCCTACCACATATTCAAGAAAACCCATAACCGGAGTGGTGATTCACTCCTCTAAGAGGTCCAGTTAGGGAAAATTTTAAGACCCTCCACCAAAAAAAATCTATAGATATAACTTAATGAATATGTGAAAAGTTTTTTAAAATCATGGCGAATCAGATGAAAATGAGTTTCAAACGATTGGAAAATTATTTCATAATATCAAGGCCGACAACATTTCAAGGCAACCGATCGGGTAAAGATATAACATGTTATCATACCAACCAATGTGCACAACGTGGTCCCCTATTCTATTATATAAATAGACCAAATGCATTATTTTTGTCACTTTTTAAAATCACTCTTGCCGAAAAATCATAAGAAAATGAGAAAAACCCTTCTCGGCTCCGCCACTCACCATACAATTACAAAGTCAAATCCAAGGACCAACAATCCATCTTTTTCAAATCTGTCTACAGAGTCAAATCCACTACCATGGGTCGACCTAAGAAGCAGGGAAATAAAACCACACAACACTCATTCCTAAATTCACTTACAAGATCCTGATGTTTCCTCAAATCCATGGATAATGGAGGAGCTAGATTGTTTTTCACGTCGATTGAACATAGTATCTTTACTAGGCTTGTCTATAGTCCACAATTCGAAACATACTACAAGTTACGTACCGAGTATCACATTTCATATCATTATTATACTTTTCAAGTACAACTCACATCACACACACTTTCATTTGGAACATCCCTAAAGATATTTAGCATTTGATAGGAATTCCACATAAAAATGTGGATTCTCTCACAACGAAAATTTGACTTGACGAAGATGTCAATTACATGGAGTCTAAATTTTGCTTGACAATTAATCCAACATCAACAAATCCTTCCAAAAGGGGAATTTCACTTCTTTAATGCCCACATTTTCAACACCAAAATACAATTGTAAAATTATCAAAATAATTATTTTTTGACTTTAATTACACACTATACAACACCACATGCGATCCAAATAAAAAAACTCGACATTACGTAGGATACTTACATAAACATGAACCCACTCATACAATAGGATAACATAGGGTACACATAAGAGTATTACTCAAACGATGTAAACCATGAAAATGACCCAATTACAAAAAGAAACACAATATATGCAACTCCATGACATGTCCTTTTCATGGTTTACATATTCATTATATTTAGGTTTCTATTGTATGACCTTATAGTTTTCAACATAATTAAACACATAAGGTTTAAAATTTCCTATTTTTCAAACTTCAATTACTTTATTTTTCAGAGCATTAGTCTTTAATGGAGAATGTGTGGTTGGTTCCTTTCTCCAATTCCATTAGTTATCCATATCTCATTTGTTAAATAAATTCATTTTAAACAACTATGAGTCTCCTAATATTCAATTCTTATGTTAAAGGTTTGTTTCTCAAAATTTTTTAGTTGACTATAATTGTCTGAAGAACACATAACATGGGACCCTTCATTCCTTTACAACTAGGCTACATGTTTTTGTTTAACATTTCACCTATAGCAGTTCCTTTAGAATTTTCTCGTTTCTCTTATGGAAATAACTTTATATAGCTTGATTGTGATTAGGAATGTATATACACACATGCGCCTTCTAATATTTGACTTAAGGATTTGTTTGAAAGAGTCGTGTTTACTTGGTTTGGAAAAATACTCTCATTACAAGGGGGAAAATTCACAAGAAGGAAAAAGAAAGGTTACTAGATCAATAGAAAACCTATCCTAAGTTCATTTCATAACATTGTTTAATACTAAAAATACATTATTTTAATCTTCAAGTTATTACAACCAACTATGTAGGGTATCTAATTAAGTTGTATCATTCTTGATTCACAATTTGTTGCTCCAATTAGGAATTCATATTTTCACAATCATATTACGCATGGAAGGGTACATTACACCTATGTTCCCTTATAGATATTTTTCATTGAATCTAAGTGATGAATTTCACATTTCAAACTACTTTTGTTTCATCATATTAAGGGTTCACTCTCAGTAGAACCGAGTTAATTACATGTTTCGACCATAAATTATACTTCTTGAGTGATCCTAGATTTAATATATTCCTAACTACGCCAAGGGTTCTACTAAATTTTACAAGTCCAACTAGAGTGTAATCTCCTTATCTCACAAGACCTTGGCTATAGTTGCAGGTATCCCATTCTCAAGGTTACATTTTATTATTTCATTAACATCATTGTTTGATTCATATTTATGCAAACCAAACTTGTGATCATGCATCATATTTGGTTTTTGATTTATTAGGTTGTTGTATTAGTCATGGAGCTCTACTTTATTACATTCATTTTATGATCACATTTGACATTTAGTTGTTTTTTGACATCGTTCAATGGCATACCATTTTTTGTAGTGGTCATTCCTTAGTTTAATATTATTTACCCTTTCACTAACTATGTTTACGCGGTTACTTTGGTCCTGTATTATCATGATTTTGGAACAAATGAAATTCCTATAATACTCACTTAACACTAGGGATTAAGACTACAAGGAGTACAACCTCGCACAAGACAACTCATTTCATTGCTCTTAGACATGCAAGTATTAAGTGTATGTTGCAAGAGAGATATCCCAAATAACCTTATGCATTACAAAAGCCTCCTAAGGACCTATTTCAATTGTTGGGTAAATACGCAAGTAATTCAAAACATAGTCTCTTCTCACAAAATTTAGATCTCACAAGAGATCAATCGTAGGTACAACAACCAACTATCTTGCAAGGCTTTGGCCACCCACTAGGGTACCAAGGGAATTTACACACTAGGGGGTTAAAATTATTCATGATATGGTCATACCTACAACAACAAGACATGATCACCTCACTCGTCCCAAATGATAGGTTTCACAACGTAAAATCACCACCTCATCAAATATTTAGGTAAAAAGGTCCTTAATAAGACATCTTAGGTGGGAAACAAGGAGATGATTAATAAGGTTAGAGTATTTTAATTACATGATCAATGTATTATACCCTAGAAAAGACTCAAATGGGAGGAGGAAGTACAATAGGCATTATAACTCGTTCTTTTATTTTCATTAGTTTTGATGAGAGGAGATTCTACCTAGCATTGTGGGTGTTAAGGAAATAAACCAATAATTAACATAGAAAATATTAGTTTAATATCTTTATAACATAGGTACAACATTGAGCACAACTTCACATCCAATTCGACACTATAAAATATAGCCACATTGGTATTCCCTTTTCAAAATATATAAAGAAAAATTCTTCGAACACAATACATATCATTATTCTATGGTAATACATATATTGCAAGATGAATATAACTTTACAATGAAAACTCATTAATTACAACATATCACATCCATAAAATTCCTCTTGTTCAAAGTACCTACAACCAACATTGCATCAGTCCTAGGACTGAGTATGGAAATCCCCTACACTCTAGCATAAATCCACACATTCATCATTTCTAACAATTTCAATTAAATAGAAGAGAGAGAGAGTAGGGAGGAAGAAGAAGATAGAGTTCATTTCTCATGCATTCACACTTTCACTTTCATTTGCACTTAACGTTTTTGTACTAGAGAGAGAGAGTAAAGATGAGAGAGAAAGTAACGAGACATTTTATCTTCCATTCAAAATATCATAACCATTTTCCTTTCATGTCCATTTTAATTTCATTTCAAACCAATTTACATTTTTCCAATTCATTTACGTTTTCAAATCAACCAAAGTTTCATAATCGTTTCTAGAGAGAGAAAAGGGTGGAGAGAGACAAAAATCACCATACATTTCAAAAATCATTTATACAAGATAAATGATCGAATAAAATTATACATAGCATTGTAATGGTATTACGAGGTCACACGTGTGGCTAGAAGTTAAACGAGACTCAAAAAGAGATTCTAGCTAAGGTTGAGAAAACAATCCAAAACAACAAAAGTTCTTACAACTGGGTCTTGAACACACTCATTTCAAGTTCAATCACCAAGTTTGATGATTCCAAACTTATTCCCCCATATATAGATAATTCATCGTGTCTGACAAGAGTTAATTACGACGAGCAGAGCTCAAGTTACAAGGGCAAGTCTGGGGCCTGTTATCGTAATTGCATCAACATCTCTTGTCACAAAGTGACCAGTGGGCCCCAAAACCCACTCATAAAAATTAGTTTCCAAAGGTTTTTTAGTGAACTGAAGGTGGGTTACGATCCTCTTGTTGGTAGTCTAGAGGTAGGAGGTAGTGGTTTTCAGTTTTGCCAAGTTAAGTGCCAACCACAAGCTGAAACTAGCCATGTTTTATTAAAATGACCACATCACTATAATTGATTGATAAGCTAAGAGGGTTTAGGAATCCAACTTGCAAGTGCGTTAAATATTTCCAACAACTCAGTTAAGGTTCCCTATGGTGTTCCATGTTAGCATGGGTCATGCAAATATTTTTGGTTTTGTGGTAAGTTAGGGTGTGATGCTCCATGTGCATGACTTTCGGTGTCAAATATTTTATTTTATTTTATTTTTTACAATTCCAAAATGAAATAGGGTTTTATCAAGTGTTGGGGTTACATTTCTTGATAATCAACATTTAATTTCAAAATACAAGAAATGATGAAAGTGTTATTTAGAGCAAGAGAGCGGGGAAAGTCCATACCTATTTCACACAAAACTTGTGGTCGCCACATTCGATGAGGCCACATAACTTGCCACATTAAACATGTCATCATTCAAACACATTATTCCCCGCTAACATAACGCTTGCCAACAAAATAAAGCCCACTTTTCGCAGCCACTTAACATGCTATTATCCTTGAAACAAACACTTTCAAGGCGTGACCGAAGCTCCAACTTACCAACTTCAACACTTATGCGGTCCCAAGATAATGAAACAACCAAACAACCATCGGTCATATGCTTATGTGATTCTTTGACTTGTTCCACAATCCCCCCATTTGACACAAAATAGGGAGGACATTGGCAACGAGTCGTGGATAATGGCTTCCCCCTACTAGTTACATTTTCTTGGAAGCTCCTATGGCATTTAACAAAAAGGACCATTTCATGCATATCCAACTACCATGGCACTCCATGAGATGACATCCAACTGAAGTATTTCTTTGCAATGCCTTCCAACCCCCTCATAAATACCATTATGTGCATATTAAGAAAATAATACATTTCCAAAAGACCACATTTTTTTGTTTTTTACTTTGGGTAATATGTAAAACCTTTCATGTGGCTTGAGCTATCTATCACATTTTCAGATCAGTCAACTAGAGCACTTGTAAATGTGACACCTTGGAGGAATCTAGATCCACGTTTGAATATCTTGTTTGGCATAAGCAAGGGAATTTTATCGATGATGAATACGAAAGGGAAAACATATTTTTTACGTAGAGGAAGAGTGAAAGAGACAAATCTAGTAGAGAAATACGTGGGACAGGAAGAAAAAAAACTTTCAATGTCTTAATGTATACAAAAATACTCCAAATAAAATACAATGAACACAAGTCGGTGATGTAGGAAAAGGTTACATTTCACGTGAGTACAATTGCTCGGAAGAACAAGAAACAAAGTCAATACAACAAGGAAAAACTCTTGGTCAGAGCGCCTCCTTAATACTAATGTGCTTTCTCTTCTTTTCGTAAACAAAGCAAAATATAGGTAGGAAGACATTTCCTTATAGAGAACAATTGAACCCACTTCACACGTAGATACATATTTAGACCAAATGTTTTGCAAATAGAAAATGATGAGATATTGGAGTTACAAGTTTATATCGTGCGCGGGTTTGATCAACCATATTGGACCGATTTAACCCGTGATGGTATTGATTTCTAGACAGTTGTTAGCGAGAGATCTTATTAGCATAGTTCCATGTCATGTTTTGTTTATTTTTTTATGGTAGTGCAGGATGTACTTGTTGCAACCATCCAACTATTACCAAATTTCTAATGTTTACAAGGGTTTCCTCCTTAGGTAATGCCTTGTAAAATCAAAATAAAGTTCTTGTATTATTCTATAAGGAAAAAAGATAGGTCTGACAAAGGCTTCCCGAGGATGTGTGGTGGAAGAAGTCTGAAAAGGCTGCATGAAAAGTGGGGGCACTACAACTTCAGGATGTCACACACCTGTTTCCGCATATCATGGTAGAATTTTTCCTAAGAAGGATTTGTTCGCGGGAAGATATATCAAAATTCCTAACTAAGCCTTGGTTTACATTGTACGTACCCTTGGTGGTCACCAATATGACTGGTGCACCTACTTATCTACCAAGATAAGGAATGACATCAATAATGCTCTTGTGAAAGAATTTGTTGTAATTACAACATGTAATTATATACTTTCATTATATTTTGAGACTTTTCACAATTTACACAACACCCTTGTTCCATATGCATGCCAACAAAAGCTAAAGACATTGTCCTTTTCCATTGAAAAGTTAGAGGTGAGATGAGTTTAAAATTTACCTTTTTTATTCACAGGTAAAAGTGGGTTATGAGGAACCAACCCCTTACAAGACATGGAGAAAAATATAAGACATTGATGATCATGACAATCGAAGCCTCTTCTAGTGGCGGGACGAATAGAAACAACAATAATAAACCAACGTCAACAAACAAACAATAGTAAAACCAATAATTATATCAACAATTCAGCCCCTTCCCTTTGGATCTATGCTACATCTTGAGGGTGAGATAATCTCTTTCTTTTTTACACACTACTTTCCAGGTCCCCTTAGTATTTGGATTTACATTTTCATTGTTATGGATTGGAATCAGTACTTCAATGTGATCCATAAGGTCCTACGATCTTGAGAAGGCTTCGAATCATACCTATTAACGTGTTACACTTCCTCCTCTTCATGTTCATCTTCTATTGAGTCTAGTACAACATCATTCACCACTAGGTGACTAGGATTGGAATTCTTCCACCAAGAGATTACTTGCCTTTGGCATGTTTTTAAACCACGAGACAATCTGATGCTAAATGACCAAGAGAAAAACATATTCGACATCTAAAGGGAAACCCTTCATAATCCAAATTTTGAGTCCACGTTCTATTTTCAACTTTCAGATCAATAGAGGCAGGAAAATCAACAGAAGTATCCAAGTCAACCAAGATTCAGGAAATTTTTTTGTGCTCCATATCATCAATTTTTGGATATATATCTATATGCATTTCCCTAAGGTGTTTCTAATAGTAGTTAAGCAACTTTCTGACCAAAATTGAAGGGAAAGTATGGAAGATGAATCCATACCGGTTTAACTTGGAAAGTGTCAAAATAGGATTAAACAAAGGAAACCAAGGTTTCATCGAAGTATATGGGAATCAAAATCCCAAAATTTCCCAAAAATTAAATCCCTATCTAAAGCATTAGTAAATGCTACGATAAAAAATCCACATGCAACAAGAAAAATATCCATCCTATCTTCCATATAAGGGCTCCAGTGACTCGAAACCTAGGCATGTAGTGCAAGAAGACCCAAGAAGAAGTTGTTAAATTTGCATATCATACCATTCCTCTTGAAATCAACTTCAGATTCGACCACCTCGTCCCTGAAACTCACATATGGATTAAATTTAGCATAAGCCATAGGATTATTACGCTTGGCCTCTGGAAGTCCTGTGTTCCTACTACGAATACACCTTACAACATCCTTAAACAACTTCTATACAAGGGATGTATTAATCATCTAACTTGGCTGAATCTAGGGTTGCTTAGGCTTAGAACCAACAGAAGGAATCACTTATATATAACCTAACTTCCATGAATAAGAGCACTCGAGACCCGAACAGGGGCACTATGTCTCCATTATAAATTTTCTAAAATAGTCTTGTAAGATTAGTTTACTCATCATTACAGGTTAGAACCCCAAAAGGATCCTTAGAGATTTGGGAAATATTACTAGTAGCAAGGAATTCTACAATGGAAAACTGGGTTTCCACATTCTTTCCCTTGTAGACCAGGTCGCTAGATCCGAGCTTCCTTAAATCCATTAAGGTTAGAACCAAACTGAAATCCATGGTTTTCCTTAAAAAATAACATTAGGCCCACCACCCCTTCCCCTACCAAAACCAGGGAGAATAGTTCCAAGCGACGCTAAAGAATAAGACAAAACAAGGGAAACCATTTTCAATGAGATCGCCTCCACATGAAACACATCAACAAATTCAAGGCCATCGTCATTTCCAGACAAAGAGTTTTACCACACACCCCTCATTTGCATTGGAGCTTCAGGCTAGGGTTAGCATTTTTCCCGTAGAGCATTATTTCATAGCACAACCCATTTTTTTCTCGAGGGTATGACCATAGATGCCACATTATCATAAGAAAAAGACTAATTTCTTCTCCATCTCCTTGAATGGGAGAAATATTTCCCTTTAACCTTGATGAGGATATAAATTTACCTTTCTTTAATTCAAATTAATTTTTACATTAAGAATTCTCCTATTTTGTTATAGTGTTATATTAAATATTTATATTCTATTTATTTTAAAAGAGAATTAAAGATGAAATTGTTTCTTGAAGAGATGCCACTATAAGAGGAACTCTTACCACTTGAGAGCACTAAAGATATTATTAGCGACAGGTTTGTGAGAGTAATTTTCCACTCCATGTCGGGAAGATTTGGCAAACATATGAGGAGTTATTTAACACCTCAACAACTTGAGAAATTTACAAGTTTTTACATTTCAATTTGTAGTAATGTTAAATATTTTTAGAAATATTAGTATTTTACATTTTTTATAACATACTTGTTCAAATTTTCAGCCTCCTCTGGCGGTCTGCAGGCCGTCATTGTCGTCCTCCAATTTCCCAATGATATGAATATGAATTTGAATATATCTCTCGTCAATCCCAAGGTATGTTTCCAATTACCTTTTACATTTCAATATATTTTAGTTTCATTTATTTTTAAATCAAGTTATTGATTAATTTTATGGTTAATCAAGAGCTAGTCATCATGGTGCTACTTCTAATGTTGTTCAACAAGGGCAACAACCTCATAAAATTGTGTAATACAACAACATAATACGCACCCAAACTTAATGTTTCTTACAAAAACAATTATTTAACCTTCAATTATTCAATCATTCTATTCTTTATATGTTCTTCATTTATTATTTGATTTCCTATTGTAGTGCCTCCACCATCTCATACTCATAGTGTTATTGTTAGACCACATTTTCCACCACTCTCGTGACTACCTCCCCACAATGTTCACACAAGGGGTAAAAATATTAGATTTATAGTTGTTAGTGTGGGAAGAGTTCATTTGGACACCTCGAGTTCCCAAATTTTTCATTAGTGGTTTACAAAGCATGGGTGGAATTTCAGTTCTAAATCAAATTGATTTGGATGAGGAATATCTTGGTTTTAGAAGTAGGGACCAGGCCCCTACAAATTTCAATCCTCAACATCTGATTCAAGGTCCAACACAAGCTTCCCCAAAAAGAGAACAAATGTCCAATACACCATCTTCGACTCCAAGGGAAACATCATTAACTAATGATGAGATCACAAAGTTTTCATTGGGAATTCTTTTAGTTGATAATTGTTTAGCCATTGTTAAAGAAATTATTTTGAAAGATATTGAATCATTAAAAATGGGAGTTCGGGAAAAACATTGATTAAAGAAATTAATGCCCATTTTCACAACCACTCCCAAAGACATTCTTTATTTTCTTTAGTTCAAAATGAACTAGAAAATATTGATATATTATTGAATCAAGTTGTATCCAGGTTTTGTTACTATTTCTAATCCTTATCATGATAATGTGTTAGATATAATGTTAAATAGAATAGAAAATTTAAATGCAGAAGCCCATGCCTACTATAATCAATGGTCTAGAGATAAGAGCCTTGTTGTGATTGTGAATGCAAAGAAAGAAAAGGTTGTGGTAAGTTATAATAATATTTAGAAAGTTAATAATAATTAATTATGGTTATTTTTAATTTTTTTCTTACTATTGTTTATTTTCTAAATGCATTCCAAGTATCAGAATCTAAAGAATGAGGTACAAGTGCTTAATGTGCATTGAAAAATGCGAAAAAAAGTTTGAATGGATTCATTGGTTGAAATAAAATGTTTTTCTTTTGAACAAGAAGAATAATTCTCTACGAATAATTATCAAGGAGCATGGAATGGATCCAGATATTTTATTGAAAGAAAAACCTTATTCAAATCCTAGTTTAGCTTCACCAGGGGATGCAACAAATGCAGAATGTGAAATAATTTTCAATATAAATGTTTTTGTGAAGGATCTAATTGAATCAGGAATATTAAGTGAAGATTCCAGTCAAGCCCAAGGAAAGGAGGTAGCTTCTATGTAGAAGAGAAAGGAGCAGAAACTAATACTATTGATATAAATTGAGAAAAATGATTTCTTTTATAACTTGGAAAAATTGTTGGAGAAACATTTTTTAAGAAATGAAATCAAGAAAATGATTTCTTTTGTACGTGGAGAAATTGTTCTTTTATTTTCTTTGTATCTGATTGTATAAATAAATTGGCAATTTCTATGAATATTATGTGTCTTATTCTTTCCATGCTTAAGATTTATGGAAAAACTATTTTTGTGATCATTATGATTTAGTTCTTTATGTAGTGGCATTTTAATATTTCTTGTGTCCACCAATGAGTGTTATGATGGGTTACTATTTTTAACACACCTCAAGAGTCAAAACAATCATATAGTAAGTTGTAACAATCAAAACTTAAATAGGAAAGACAATGGAAAAATTAAATAATTCATAGATTTGTAAAAAATGATATGAAATTGTCTTTCAATAAAGAACACAACATGTCAACTACATAACAATGTTATATGAAATTTTAGTTCTAGAAATACAATGTTCTTAAATCATTAGTTAAAATCAGGTAGTTGAAACATTCTTGGACCTTCACTAACTTGTTCTTCATAACTCACACTCATATCTAATGTCCCAAAGGCATATTCAATGTGAATGTCCATATCTTCTCTTTTGGTGGTTGTATTAAAGACCCTCTCCTATCTATAATAGAAATCCATATTTCCAGTGCTCTTTCATACAGGAATGTGTCCACAAAATATGGTGAAACATAAAATCTCAAAAAAGTCTCTAAATTTGTATCGAATTTGTTCTGGATTTTTGACTTAAAAAATGTTAATGCGCTAAAAACCCTTTCATCCTCCACTGAGCCTAGCATCGTTGTTTGACATAATTCATATAATCGAAATATTCACTAATATTTCCTAGAGGATGATACTAGGATACAATTTTTCCATAGCCATGTAACCTTTGTATCATGTGCATCAAATCCATCCCATTAACAATAATACAAAGATGGTCATTGATATTGAATTTAAAATAGATTTTTGGATTCTTTATATATGTTAAATTTTTCCAACTAGTGAAAAATGGCCCTTTAAAACTTTCTTCAGAGTTGTATAACATATCAAGAGATAGACATACATGTTTTCTCAACCTTATGAAGTTAGAAATATATATGGATCTTTCTTGAGCATGTTTAATTAAGCAATTGATTTCCTTCAACATAGGGAGAATACCACATAGTATCAATAATGTTTCCAAATATTTTAAATGGTACAAAAAATATTTTACTTTGTCAACTTCCCTATGGTATTTAAACATGAAACTCTAAAATATGGATATTCTTTAAAAATCCTGCATGCAGGCTCATACATGGAAATACATCTTGTATCAACATATTTAAGGATATTTTTACCATCAGTAAATCCAATTGCAAATTTTTGAAACTTTGAATTTTTTTGGACTATTTGCCTTGTAAGTATGCAAGTCATGGATGAGCTCTTCCACTTTAGTGACATTTTCAAATGTGCTAACAATTTTGTATACAAGGTTCATTCTATGATCCATGCAATGAATTGGAATCATAAAGGGGAAATTTTTATTTGTAGGTGAACAAAAATTCCACTTCTATGACCCTACATTACTAATGCACCATCAATACCAACACACACCAACTTAGTAGCAATTACATAGTCATCCATCCCAGCTAAATTCCTCAAATTAGAAATAACCAATTCACAAAGGTTTTCAACATTACAATTTTCAACCATTTTATTAATAGCTAACAAATGAGTTTTCCTTGAATGATTCTCAAAAGTGTAGACATGCATGCAAACCCATGATGTGTTGTCAATTGTTGTGACCTCATCGATGGACAATGAGATAAACATTACTTTTTTACTTTTTCTTTCAAATATTCCATTTCAATTATTCTAGACACTTTTTCATTTCCCAAGCACTTTGCTTTCGACCAATGTGATTATGGAATGTTGAGAAACCCATTATATTGAAATTGGTTAGCTATTTATAAAAAAATGTGGAATATAGTAGAGAACTGTACATTTTGGCCTATAGATTGGTATTCATAACTTTTTGAAATTATGCATTAATTGTTCCCCCTTTCTCAACAAGTTTCTGTTGACATTTCTGTTCATTTTCATACTCGTTACATATCTTACATGCAAGCAATATTTTGCAGTTTTCCATTTATGTGTCTTTATTTTTTTCATCTTTTTCCATGACTATCACATATAATTTTCCACAATGTTTCTCAATTGTGTCCAACTTCAGTTGTAATATGTGGTATTTTTTAGTTTCTAACTACATATTGTACATCTACATTTTGTTGGAGTATCACTACCATTCTTTGGCTCTATAGGTTCAATGAATGGATATTTAGATGCCCAATCTACCTTAAATGACCTCCCAATTGTCTAACTAGTTTTCTTCCTTTGCACAAATTTACTGTTTAGAATTTTCAACTTGAGTCTCTATTTCATGAGATTGAGAATTGGAAATATCTTGTACTAGTTGAATCTCATCATTAGGAATGTATTCCATTAGAGGAATTTTATAATGAGGATTATCTTTTAGCTCTTCATCAAATTTTGAGTAATGTTATAATGATTATCTTCATGTGGTAAGTATGGTATATGTTATTCCCACTTAATTATTCCAGTGGTGTGTATGGTTACATGTTATTCTCATTCATTGTTTCATGTGGAATATACTTAAAACATGACCAAACACATATAAAACTTTAAATTAAACTTACATTTTCTCTTAATGAGGTATAAATACACCAAGTTGGGGGCATCCGGGTTTAAATGATTTTTTAAATTTTTATAGTATTTTCAAATATTTATTTACTAGTCGATTTAAAATATTTATGATAAAGTTACACACAATTTGATGCTTTTATAAGAACATGAATTGTAATATTTTAAGTCTAATTTCTAAACTACTTTTTTTTATAATGGTTAAGTATAATTGGGTTAAATATCAAAAATTTCAATAGGGGCTCCTATTTTTGTTAAAAAAACATAGTAGATAGTTAGTCGTGCCCCCCATTTTTTAGCACTATTTAGTATTTTTGAAATCCCTTTGTTAGAAAGATAGATAGGAGCATCTAGTTTGGAATATAATTTTTTATAGATTTTTTAGTAAGTATTTATTTTTTAATGATTTTTCAAGAACAAATATTTTGAAAA
>CM031238.1:119390198-119524747 GCA_018340775.1 Taxus wallichiana var. yunnanensis
AAAGCCCATTTGGCTTGAACAATTCCACAAAGTTGCGGTGAAAGGAAACTACCATGATTGTGTTGTAATTGTGTTAGTCTTAAATTCGTAGAAGTATTAGAAAAATCAAATAAATAATATAATTAAATTTAAAAAATCCTTCCATTATTAACTCACATACATGATTGTGTTGTAATGGGAATAAGAAAATGATTCCAACTTTAATATAAGCAAAATAATGCTCAAAATATGTGGTGCAAAGTTCATATACACAATGCAAAGTTTAAAATATATACAATGTGAAGTTCAATAAATGATGTTTCTATAGGTAAAACAACTTAAATACAAATATATGAGAATTTCTTTCCTCATCTACAAACGTTAAAGTACATCGAGATTAGAAAGTGATTTAAATCATGTCATTGTTACTCCTTTATATTTACTCAACACAAATAAATGATTGGATTATAATTTAGTTAACTATACAAAAATACAACAAGAATTTCAACATACAACATACATAATGTAAATTTCAACATTTATAATGCAGATTTCATCATGTATGAATGAGAAAATAATATAATAAAATACAATGTACATGTCATGATTGTTTAGGTTTGATTGATACACATGACTTTTTGAGTTGTCAAGAAATGTTTCATGTTTATTTAGATTCACTCTCATGTTTTTAATTATCAAAGCCTTTACACCTTGGTCTTCATTATTTTCCCTAGTGAATAATGGGGCATGAACAAGGCATACCGCTTCTCCAAAGAAAATAAGTGAGACTATTGACAACCATTTCCATAGAAAAAGTGATAATGGTGAAAGTGAAGAGAATAATTATGAATAATATGTTTTTAAATATAATAATTACATGTTCCGTAAGTATCAACTACATTAAAGAAGATTCTAAATGTAATAAGCATTGTAATTCAATGCTTCTAAGGGAGTAGTAGTAGTATGAGCTCAACTTTTTTAATAATAACCCAATATTCATGGTGTTATTCCATACAATATATAATCAACATACACTCACATACTAGCACTTTTCCATTGAAAATTTGGCTTCCAATTTAGGGGTGCTCATTTTTTTTTTTGCAAAAAAAAAAAAATTCTCATTATTTTTTATCCTACTTAATTTGTAATCCAAATTTCTAGAATATTTATTGAGTGGATCTTATAAAATATCAATTTCCCTATTACTAATTAAATAGCTAAAATGTTTCAACTACTCTAACACAAATACATGATTGACTTGTAATTGGGTTAACCCCATATTGGTCACAATACAATGTGAAGCTCAATATTTGCAATGTGAATTTCAATATATATAATGTGAAGTTCAATATATGTGGCTTGGTTAAATCAAAATTCTTGCTCTATGTATTCATCTATGAATTTTTCCTTGTTTTAATATTTTGATAATAATCATGATAAACAATATCTCTGGTATATTTTGCTAAACTTTTTATCCCACATACTTTTCATCTTTGTCTTCCATTCAATCGTAAGCTCTTAAACTTATAAGAAGTTGCATGGCTATATCTATTTGTGTGCCATTTGTTGGTTTCCTCCTAACACTTTGCTAGGTAACACAAAGAAAGAGAAGATATTTATGGTCTACTATAATAGTACGAGTGGGTGTATGTCGATAATAGTCTCACTCATACTATTTGAAGATGTGTTATACATTTTTCATGCCTCGTTATTCATATAAAATAAAAATAACAAAGACTAGGTTGTAGGGGATTTGATGATTAACTCAATTCCTCTATAATTTCTCATTGAATATGATTAGGATTTGAACTTCACATTACGCATATTGAAATTCACACTATATATATGTTGGAATTTACATTGTATTCTTTCTAATATGGATTTAACTTAATTATAAAATTTATTTTTCTTTGAATAATTGAGGACTTTTGACAAATTGTTAAATTATTAATTTTTCCATTTTTTCCATAACCTTAAATTTCATTTAGCACTGTGTTCTCCTCTATCGACAAGTGAGCTCGATTTTTTTCAAACTAGCTCTATCCTATTATTTCCTCTCACCTCACATGTAATGTGAAAGCCTTGACCTCTTTCTTGAGCTTCTAACAAAAATCATGTCTCGAGTTGCTTTGCTTGCCTATGTATGGTGCCTTATCAACACAAGTTATTTTCACTTTGGCTTTCTATTACCATGGCATTACTTCATGCTTCCAAGTGATATTAGATTCGTTGACATCTCCTTATAGACATGTATTCAACTATATCCGATAGGTCTTGTTCACATGCCCTATATGTGGGTATTCCTTTCCAATGCACTATAAATCCTTTTCATTCACTTCACACACATTTTATGATCCAATTATTATAACATCCGGAAAAATATCAAACCATGTGTGGAGGAGGCCAAGAATATTTTGAGCAGCGAGATGGTCCGTGACATTCGAAAATGGATGAGAAGTGAGGAATGTGATGATGCTAGATCCACGAGATAGAAAATATACGAAAGAAATTGAAAAAAAGACCATGAGAGGAGCAAAACCCATAGATGACAACACTAAGACGATGTAGTGAGACAAAGATGCTCATTCAATGTCGGTGATGTATATGATGTCATCTAGTGTTAATGTGCCCAAAACCAAGTCAAGTTGATTAAAGCATGATTATAAAGACAAGAGAGCTTAAAAAGAGATGTGAAAAATAAATCAAAGACACTCTCAATACTAATTTACAACAATGACCAATGAAAAACACTATATGACCGAGAGATAAAAAGAAAAAATAGGAGTGTATATAAAAATGTTGACCATCCGGAGGGTCCATCTACCAATTGTTAATGTAGTAAGGAACGTATCAAAAGATACGATGCTCCATTGTGATTATATAGTGTCATTATTCTAAAAATATGTGTTGTTTCTCTAAAAAAACACATCGCTACTTTGAAAAACAAACAAATAAAAATGATCTAAAATTAAGACTTCTCCTCTTCCTCACAACTCATCCTCCCTCCTCCCTATCATTCCACATGCCCTACCCCTAATGTATTTATAAAAGCCTTTATAATTTAACCCTTTATATCCCTTGTCCAATTCAATTAATATTTAAAATCTCTATATAAACTTACGTCATAAATAATGCTTGTAATTATAAATCCCCGTGATATTAATTAGTAATCATTAATAATAAATAAATAAATAATCCTTCACATAAATCATACACAATTTATTTAATACACAAAAAAATTGTACTATGTAAAAGTGCCATACCTAACACAATTTCTTACATAATATTTGTGGTCACATAACATCTTTTACAATTTCATGTGTTTATGTCCGATATGCATGCATAAACAATAGCTATCATATTGCATGCATGGCCAAACAATTACAATTTCAAAATATTAATTTATTGTTTTTGGAACCTTAAAACACAAAATTTCTCAAATCATGGCCTTCTCGCACAAGCATTTATTTTGTATTAAATTGGAATAATTATTTAGAGCCAACACTCGTCCAACCAGAAGACAAGGCAAGACCAGAATACACCAAGAATGGAGGATACAACTGCCATCCACGGCCATGAAAACCAATGAAGTACTTCCATTATATTAACTGTCATGAATACCCTTCTAAAATATAGGTATGTGTACCATAAGCACTAAGAACTTGCCTGTGTTCTTGGTGGAATTCATAGCGACCTAACATTCATAGTCTACGATGCAGAGTGCCTTAAAAGCAGATCTAAGCATTTTGCATTCATACTGATTTTGGTGCATTCACAAGGAGTAGTTGTACCTGCATTTATTTATTCATTTCAGACATCCTTTGGAGTCTGGACATACATTTGCAGCAGGGCTTGTACAACTGTGTCTTTATTTTTTATTTCCCAGAGTAGAATAGTTGCATTGAAATTTGGTTTAATGCAGCTTTTGTATGGAAATAGTTTGTTGACTTTGGAAATGCTACAGTTCCAATCCGGGCCACCACCATATGGAGGCCAAAAAATAAATAAAAATCAATTAATCTGTTTAGTTGCAGTGCATCAACGGCGAAGAATTATAAAAACTAGTAATCGTACCTGAAATTTATGATAGAAATGTAAAATGGGATCTAGTCAAGAAGTCAAAGTGGAGGGAGAAGAATAATGGGAGAGAAAGAGGGGTGAAGAAGAAGTGGTTTGAGGGTGGAGAAGTGCAAGGGCGATGAAATTTGAATGGGGAAGTAATATGAAACTCCACCCTTTAACAACTGCATGCCATATATATATTTATAGATTGAATTAAAAATGCTAGGTTGTGTGAGATGTAAATACATCTGTCTACGAAAATATCTCAGAACGTAAGGAGTGGTAAAACAATAGTTACAAAGTGATAATTATTTGCAATTTCAGCTCTTGGATTTATTTCCTACCCAAATACTGGCATGTTTCACACCTTTACATGGAGAAAATATTTCCTACCCAAATAACATTTTCTATCCATACTCTACTTAAGCATTTCAATCTCACAAAGAGGATGAAATTTAAAAAATGGGGAAACTCGTAGGTATAGGGTTCAAAACCCATATTGAGGGTCACTTAGTTAGTGTTGTTAACTTGTCTATCAATTCCATAGAACCGACAACTAACCCTTACACAATTGAAAGAAAGTGAAAAGTATGATAAAATATGGAAAAATGGGCTTTGCTACTTTATAATTTTATTGTTTATGGTGTCAAGGTTTGCAATTGGAAGACATTTAATTTGTTAGATAAGATGTAGCCACAAATGGAAAGATGGAAAGAAAAATGCTAGACATAAATGTGGGACTTAAATTTTTTTGTATGTCCCAAACCTATTCCACGAGTCAGATTGTTCTAACCCAAATAATAAGCACTATATGTGCTCCACTTTTTCGTCTTTATCTCTAGCCTTACCTTTTCCATCATGTTACATTGGAGCAGAACATGTTTTCTTGGCATGAAATCCTTTGTTGAGTAAGCTTAAATCATCAATTTCTTAATTAAAGGAAATTTAATTTTTATTGTCTTCATTGTATAATGTCTATTATAAGGCATATGGAGCGTTCACTCGATTAACATTGTTAACTTGTTTGTCGATTCAACGGAACCGAGAACCGGTCCTTACATAATTGGAAAAAATGGATTTTTGAGATAATATGGAGAAAATGGGTTTCCCCGCCTCCGCCCCATCCACCTTTTTTTTTTTTATGGTGTCCACGTTTGCAATTGGAAGGCATTTACTTTGTTAGATGAGACGAAGCCACGAAATGAAAGATGCAAAAAAAACAATAGACATAAATGTGGGACTTAAATACCTACATGTCCCAAACCTATTCCACAAGTCAGATTGTTCTAACCCAAATAATAGGCATTATTTATGGAACCGACAATTGGCCCTCACACAATTGAAAGAAAGGAAAAATCGAGATAATATGGAGAAAATGGGTTTCCTATTTTTTAATTTAATGTTTTACAACGTCGAGGTTTTACAATGGGAAGATATTTAATTTGTTAGATAAGATGTAGCCATGAATCGAAAGATAGAAAGAAAAATGCTAGATAGAAATGTGGGACTTAAATAGTTTTGCATGTCTTAGACCTATTCCACGAGTCGATTGTTATAACTGAAATAATAGGCACTATATGTGCTCCACTTTTTTGTCTTTATCTCTAGCCTTACCTTTTCCATCATGTTACATTAGAGCAGAACATGGTTTCTCGGCATGAAATCCTTTGTTGAGTAAGATTAAATCATCAATTTCTTAATTAAAGGAAATTTAATATTTATTGTCTTCATTGTATAATGTCTATTATAAGGCATGTGAAGGGTTCACTCAGTTAGTATTGTTAACTTGTCTGTCAGTTCCACGGAACCGATTATTGGTCCTTACACAATAGAAAGAAATGATTTTTTAGATAATATGGAGAAAATGTGCTTCACTATTTTTTATTTTTATTGTTTACATTGTCCACGTTTTCAATTGGAAGACACCTGTTTTGTTAGATAAGATGAAGCACGAAAGAAAATATGCAAAGGAAAATGCTAAACATAAATGTGGTACTTAAATACCTACATGTCCCAAACCTATTCCATGATTGATTGTTATAGCCCAAATAATAAGCGTTATATATGGAATTGACAACCGACCCTTACACAATTGAAATAAATGGAAATTTTCGAGATAATATGGAGAAAATGGGGTTTGCTTATTTTTAATTTTATTTTTACGGTGTTAAAGTTTGTAATTGAAAGACATTTAATTTGTTAGATTAAACAAATCCACGAATGGAAACATGGAAAGAAAATGCTAGACATAAATGTGGGACTTAAATACTTGCATGTCCTAAAACAATTCCACAAGTCAGTTTGTATTGTTCTAACCCAAATAATATGCGCTATATGTGCTCCACTTTTTCATTTTTATGTCACATGCATTATTTATATGAGTGTAATTTACTCTTGAGGGATCAAAGATTCAACATTTAAAACACATTTACAATGATGACTTCTTATAACACTTTGGAACCCCGTTTTTAGTTTTACGCTTGAGTAAGTGTATAAATAAAATGTCGCAATGATGAGGCATTATGCAAATGGAAAAATTATGATAATAAAGATAGTCCCACAATTTCAAATATAATATGGAATCTTTCAAGCATTCATTTCTATTATAAAATAAGTATTAAATATTGTATTGCCACATAAGAATGGAAATTTTCATTGCTGAAAAAACAACGATCAAAATTTGTTATATGTGCTAACTGGATGGCTTTGAAACTTCCCTATTTCCAATTCAAGGAAACATCAAAGCGTTAGCTAGAAGACAAGTACTACTAAGACAAACACGTGAGCATATGGGATTAAATCTGTATGTGAATGACCAAATACCCTGTGCCATTGATATGTTTGTTACATGTCATAGTGGGAGATTGTTTCTACCAGGAAAATTTGTAATGTGTCCATTTTGGGATCATGGGTGATGGAGCTATTGAAGACCTTTAGTTTGTTTTCCCCATGGACTAAGGGATTAATTGTGGGAAAAATAATATTTTATTAATTAATTAGGATTGCTTGACGATGATTCTAATCATTTATCCACATAAGACAATTTTAATTATTTAATAGAATATTATTTAAAAAGTGGTCCTTACCACTAAAGCATTATAAAAGTGGTTTTAACCATCGAGGTGCTTAAAATTATTTTAATTAATTATTTCCCCAAGTGATTTAATAAATTTTATAAGTGGGTGAATTAATAAATTATATATTTCATGTATTTATTAAAGTATTGTGTTAAATTAACTTTTTAATTGATAAACGCTTTTGACTAGAGCTATGAACCGGAGGGTTGGTGGGGCACCACCCTACAATAATGTCCTTCAAACTAGATATTACGTGAAACCAACACAAACTGCGACTACGAAGCCCACACCGATGATGCAATTTTTTTCTGCCACCTTCGTTTTTAGAGCCACTAGTTGCTGCCAATGCCAACGATGCAAATACCAACACCATTGATAACCACCAGCTGAAGCAACAAGCCATGACCATTGGTGATGCAACGCTTACCACCAATGATAACCGCCACAACCTACCGGTGATGTAACTCCCGTCACCACCAGTAAACCACTTTGAAGGGCCTTGTGCCTAGCATGATTTGAACCTGGGTGGATTTGGACACAACCGTCCATCTTAGCCGATCCACTCAAACCCCATTGGCCAAAACTTTGGATGGTAAACACTTTTATTATACTAGAGTTATGAACTAGAGTGGTGGAGGAGCATTTTATCTAAGTGGGACATGGGGGTGGGCTTGGGTCCTTAATTTCCGCCGAGTGATCCACATTCGGAGCACCCTGCTATGTTCCGCTTGGTCTACATGGAGAAGTTTGACCCCTACCTCAAGGTGTCCCCATGGCCACTTATTGAAAGTGTCCAATGGACTAAATGAGAATAAAACCTGGGATGATGATTACAAACTACTTGTAACTCACCAATACCCCAAGACCTTGAGTCTGTGTTAGAGTAATTTTAATTACTAATTGTATTTGGCAATTATTTTAATATAAAATATGTCATGTTGGCTAGTGGAATAAGACAAAAAAGCTTAAAAGCATGTTAATCCATAAGAGGGAAATTGAATTGAATTTTCCCTCAAAAAGTGATTCGCCCGGGGAGGATATATGAGCACATGTAAGGCTCCATTTGACGGTATCTCGATTATTATTTTTGATGTTCCTTCATGCTTGAAGAAAGGGATGGATACTCATTGGTGTTGTTGTTGTTTAAAGACCTATTGATGTCGGTTTGTGAGTTGTTTAAAGACCTAGAGGGGATGAATATTGCATGTTTTGTTGGAAATGTCGTTGAATGCTTCTATTTCTAGTTTTTACATTTCTAGGGTATCAATTTCAAGTTAAATTCAAGGAGGGATAAGATCTGAATTTTTTTATCGGTTTTGTGGTGTTTTTAGGCCTTTCCTAAGTGGGGTGAAATTGTATTTCCAGCTTTCACTTACAGCTAGGGTTTATCTACATTGTTGATTTATAGATCCATTTTAGATGTCTTCCCGCCATTGAAAAATTCTGATTTTGGTTTCATTGGAAAGTTTATTTTTAAAGCTTCAATTTGAGCTATAATTTGCCTATAAATTTAGAGTATTTTGCAAGTTATTGAATTTATTTTGTTGCGTTCTTTCCGTAATAAATTCTAGAACTAATATTTTTCGAATCTGATTAGAGATCTTATTTTGATTATTCATTATCTACTTGCAAACAAATTTTCATAATTTTTGGAGGTATTTTGAGGTGGAAAAAGCTATTTATGCTAAATAGTTGGCTTAGGTCGATGAACTAGGGTTTCTTGAAAATGTTCAATTTGTGGCCTAATTTCATTCTAAATTTTAGTTTGATAACAATTGATATTTTTGGATTTTTGGATTAATTAGATTTGGCCCTATTTGGGGACATTACGGTGGTATCGAGCATCAATCTTCTCGCACCTTTGAGGATTGATGTTGTAGATCTGAATGGAAGAGGATAGACAACACTTGTACTATCAGAGAAGAGAAGATGTGTGATCAAGGGTTTACTTCAAAGCAAGTAAAGTTTTTGCAGGATTTGTTAAAAGAGATCAAAAATAATCTTCAACATACCTTGAGTATGTAATCTGTCCAAACAAAGAGCCATCACCTCAACAAAGAGAGAAGCTTAAATAGCAATGAGAGGGTTTTTTATCTAATTTCACTACCCTCGTGGAATTAAACAATGAGAAAGCTTATAATTGGTCAAAAGGGGCACCTAGTAAGGAAAGGAGAGGTCCACCAAACTATACATGAGCATCTCTATCCTTAGCATTAGCCTCCCTGAACATAAGTTTTGATAAAATATTACAAATTTAGAAGAACGAGAAGTTACTTTCCTGGGCCCAATGAGTTACTACCCACTCACCGAGCTCATCGAAAAATGTGCACAGCTAATTATGGGTGCTCAAACTCATGCCATTGTGACCAGTTACTTTGACTCTAAATTCCCACCAAGGTGGTTTCAAGCTCTTGACCGAGCTATATAAGTGTGGCCAATCTTAAAAGAGGTGACCAAGCTATTCGGTAACATACCGAACTCGAGTCAAACCAAACTATGTCTTTAGGGAGGTTGAGTTGCATGGAGTGAGCTGATAAAAGGGGACCGAGCTCTTATTTGTCAAATGAGATGTATTATTCAGAGCCAAGCTATACCAATGCAACCGAGCTATTCCCGATTCCTTTTCGGATGACCGAGTGGTGAAAGGTTCTGGCGAGTTGTTTATGAGGTAAACATGTAGCTATTGGGGAGAGAACCAAGTTCATTTCTATGTGTATCAAGCTATGTATTCAGGAGACCAAGCTCTGTGAATACAACATCTAGTCATGTGAAGACCGAGCTATGTGCAACAAGTAATTCCTTTAGCAAGCCGAAGATGATTCCAATGATGATGAGATGGGCATGTATCAATTCAACTAAGTGCACATTGTGAAGCACTAAGTTACACCGATTGCTGAGGAACCGAGTTATGCAAAGTGATCACCTGATTTCTTTCATGACATCCATCTAGCTTTGCATCATGAAATAGCTTGGGTCATGTTAGGTAGAATAAGCCTTAACAAAATAAGAGTGAACAAAAATGAATGAAAAGCCCTGCCTGGGTGGTTGAGTCATGCGAATTGTGCAAAACGATGGGCTTGCGTGGGTGTTTTCCTTGAACCAACTCCCTGAGAAGTTTCATGTAGGAAATCGAGCTCGGAAAATACATGATCAATTCAGTATTGGTACAAACACCAGGTCATTTGATGAGATCAAAGTGAAGCATTTTAGAATGGTGATTTGTTTGTTATCACATCGAGCTCTGTGACGAGCCAAGAGCATAATGTAAAGTCGGAAGGAGGAACTCGACTACCGAGTTGAGACTTGGAATGGTTATTTCGCTCAAGGTAGGAAGATAATGGCCCAATATCTCGGGACATCAATGAATGGAAGGCCCAAAAAATTGCAGGGATGAAGTTGTTTGAAGGCCTGAGTTGCACTTAGGTTGTCTGTGCTCTCAACACCCGAAACATCCGCAACATAGTGGTGTGCGGGAATATTGGAGATAAGTGGCTCGAGCGGCCCTTGGAACATGTGGGCTTGGAAAACCTGAATTCTCCATGGGAAGAATGGTGCAGATATATCGGTGATCAACGGCCCATGCGGCCTGGTCAGCGGTGGTGCAGGCGAGCTTGTGTGGACGCGACAAAGTTCGGAGGCTTTTGTATGCGGGTGAAAGTTGAGATGTGGAGCATGGACAATATGAATAAGTCAATGGTGTAATGTTAAAAAGAGGCTCGTTCACGTGGTTGAAGGGGAGAACTCGGTGGGAGTTGGCAGCTCAGTCGGGCTAGGTCGAGCTGGCCATGAATATGAATTTAAGTTGTTTAAACTATTTCCCCACCTTGTCATAATAGACAACCAATAAAAATATAAAGTAGGCCTGACCAAATTTAAAGTCATTTAAAATTATGAAGAGAACATTTTAGAAGGAGAGAAATACTTTAAATGTATTCCCAACCAATAACAATTAATTGTCAGTCTTGTGGAGCTGAAGCAAGTCTGTGCAACTTGAATTAGCTATGGTCACTAAGATGGCCATATATTTTGCATCCCTCAACGGATTCTCGGAACATTAGTGTCATTGGAATCATGGTTCCGAAACCGACACATATAAACCAAAAAATCTAGAAATTGATGAAGAATTGATGGTGAATTTTAAGGAAAACTATCCTAGTTTAGTTTGGTCATTGGATAGTGGTTGAAGGGGCATTTAATGAGCATGGGAAATCATTCTTTCATTGTTGTAGGTTATGGGACACCTTGAGATTGATTTTTCAGGTCAATATTCACCAACCATAGTCATTTATCATGACTTGAAATTGGTGGGAAAGTGAATTTTGGGAATTTCATCATCATCTCTCTCTCTCTCTCTCTCCTCTCAAAATTCTATAAATTGAAGTATTGGGCTCATTGTAAGGGGGAATAATTTTGAGTAGCAAAACTCGCCCTTTTTTTTTTTGTGAAGCCAATGTGCTGCAAGCCCTTGTAGTGGACTCCTTACATGGTGATCTAGGCCTTTCATTTGTAAAATTTTGAACTGTGCATATCAATGAAGTAATAAATGCAAGTTTTTGGATGTACCTTCCCTTCCTATGTTTGTTTGCATTCTTCTTGCCTCTTCAATCTTATTGTAGGTGTATTATGTCTATTCCATGCTCTTGCAAGATTCATTACTATTATGTATGCATAGAAATGGTGTTGTGATTGTTATTTTTAGATGGTGGAGAACTGTTATCACCCCTTCTAACCTGAATTTCATTCCTATTTTTACACATTGGGAAGTTATTCTCACACCCTCCTTTTCTGGTGTATCACCGATGTTAGTGTATGCTTTATTTTCATGCATTCTCTCTCCTGGTCTCTTGGAAAGTCAGAATAAGATTACATGGTCTTACCTTCATTAGGAGTAGTTAGTGACAAGTAGTTTAGGAGCAAGAACCAACTTTATTTGGAGGGTTATAACATGCCCGCAAGTCCCACAACTTGATGTTTGACCCAATGTTAAAAAAGTTACACCGAATGCACCATCCACAAATCAGGCCATTTGGGGGTGTTGTAATTTTGTGATAATAGTTATGGCACGCTCGGTGGGAGAGAGAGAAGAAGTTATTATTTTTGTTACAACAAGTTTGATGTGCTCTTGTTGTGAAATTATAGCTTGTAAGAGGCTTTGAAATAAAACATCCGACAACTCAAAAGGACGAAAACCACTAGTTTCGATAGTCTAAGCTTGGCAAATTTATGAGAAGAATTCAAACGAGGTCAAGAAATAGAGAAGAAGGTATTTTTAATACTTGCAGCTATCTCTAGGTAGAGGAAGAAGGGGGAGAAGAGTTCAAAGGTCTCCATCTCCACCAAATAGAACACTATCAACACCTCCACCTGGTAGGCCTTTCATTCAATCAACCAGAGTTCTTAGACCAATTATAATGGCACATCTACAATAACAACCACCACAAGGGCCACCAAATCCCTATGTCAACTTCACGGGCAGCGTACCCACTTGCTCTTAATGCACAAAATCCAATTGCAGTATTGAAAAACATCCCATATTTCACTAGGGAGAACCATACAAATCCAATTGACCATATCCAAGACATTGCAAATGTCTGTGCAATCCATGAATTTACTAAAATGGACATTGTTGTCAAGTTGTTAGCATCCTCCTTTAATGGTAAAGCTTTAAAATGGTTCAGGAGTTTAACAACAAGGTCTATCTAGGATTGGGACCATATGTGCATAGCCCTTCATAATCAATTCGGAGAAAGGAAGATAATCTATCTTTGTTGGAACAACTAACCACAATCAAGAGAGCACCAAATGAGCAAATGGTTGATTTCAACTTCAAGTTTCAAAGGACATGGGATAGAATTCCACTTCTTTGTGAGGCCAACAGCTGAAGGTGTTTTCCTTTACTTTCTAAAATCTCTAAATTCTGATATTGCAATGATGATACAATCCATGGGAGGTACAACTTTACCCATAGCTTATAATATTGCTATTAGAGCTGAAAATTTCTTAATCCAAGCTGGTAAACTTGCACCTAGGCCTCCTATGCCTCTTTATCCAGATTTAGGAAGTCCAAGCACTAGCCAAGAACCTACGTTATCTCACATCCCTACTCCAAAAATATAGAGTTCTATCAAGCTTCTATCTCATCTCCTAGTACCTCAAAAGAGTTCCAAGAAGTCATGAAGCAGTTGTAAAACTTGGGTAATGAGTTGGTGACACTTAAGAGGTAGCAAGCTCAAAATTTCAGGTCATATCAGTCTCAAACCCAACCCAATAGACCTTTGTATTAGCCTAATAAGCCACCTGCTAAAGATGTAAATCAGAACCAAGTAAAACCTCCTGCTAATAGGCCATTCCAGCCTTACAATCCCAATGTTGTATCCACATTTAGAGCCATGGTACCAGTACAAAATAACATAGCTCAAGAGTATTGCTGGTACTTTCCATGCAATCAAACTCATAACCAGTCACTGTGTTTCAACAATGCCTTAAATGAAGCCCTTGTGGTGATAACAACTAGTGTGGAACAAGAGACAAGCCAAGAAGAAAATCAGCAGCAGGAAGCTACCCAAGAGGCACCTCCGAATGAGACCACACTTGTCAATTGGCAAGTTGAAGATTTTTGTGGCATAAATCAAGTCCTTCTCAAAGTGTGGCAGCCAACACATGATCTAAGAAGAGAAATATTGGAGAGGGACAATCATCCAATTCAAATGATTCACAACCCTCTATTACTCCATAAGGTGTTAGCAATCAAAGTGCAGTCCTGAATGTGCAAAGTCAATCCAAACCACCTTCTAGACCGATCATATACCGATTGTAACAACCCATGTGTAGGAGAAGAATGTGTAAGGTAAAGGGTAGAAGAAAGATAGCTCACCCTTGTTCAATATTCTTGAGAAAATGAAGAAAACAAACGTGAACATTTCAATGTGGGAGTCATTAGCTATCTCGGGACAAAGATATCTATTGCAAGATGCCATGGCAAATTTTTCCGCAACAAATTAGTCATCCAAAGAACAAGAAAAGGTGCTTACCAATGCAGCTCAGTAGGGAGGTAATCAATGAGATCAACAAGATAAAAACATGAAACCTCCCCCATTCTACATATCTCTAATTGTTGGAAACAATCTTGTACACAATTGCATGATGATTCAGGAGCAAGCAACTCTGTCATGCCAAAACAAATAGCTGATCAACTGGGTCTTCAATATAAATTCATTTCTAGAGGTATAGTGCAATTGGACAAGACAACGGTAACAACAGTTGGATTAATTAAAGGATTGAGCCTCACATTGCATGCATGTCCCAATGTCACCATCTTGTAAGATGTATCAGTCATAGACTTACCACCACTCTTTGCATTGTGTTTGTCAAGAGACTTCACTACTAAAATTGGAGGTTATTTGTCAGTTGATTGGTCACACATGTTATTTAGAACAAGGTATGGAGCTAAGGCTACAATCAGGTCCGAACCAATTGTAAATTTCCACATTGAGCCTCATACACCAAATCCAGTCAATGAAAATTGTTCAACCTTTTAATCAAGAATATTTCCCAAGAACTTATGAAGCAGATACTAAGGTTGGAAGCATTTTGGACTTGACTCTTGATGAATGGGAAAACAAGAGGCATGCATTCGACCCTTACAAGGAAATGGAGGAAGCTGAATTAGGCATTTATTACTTGCATGAAGAGAATCCACCTCTCCCTAGCATCACCAAGCCAGATGATAAAGATGATAATGAGGTATGACAGTTATTCTTTGATGGCTCAAGGAGTAGACAAGGTGCTAGAGGAGGATCCATGCTTATTCACCACAAGGTACAAAATATTACTTAGCTTTCCGCTTTTAGTTTGTTTTCTCAAACAACACAACTAAGTATGAAGCTTTAACTCATGGGTTACATTGGGAAAGAAAGAGGGGTATTAAGAAATTACAAGTGTTTGGGGATAGTGAGCTAATTGTGAACCAAATAAAAGGAATTTTGTTAAGAATGATCTTTTGAAGAATTACAAAAATCAGGTATGGGGCCTCATTGAATATTTTAAAGCTTTTAACATCAATTCCATCCCAAGAAAGAAGAATGAAGTAAAAAACATACTTGCAGCAATTGGGGCAGCGTTTGATGTTGTGGAAAGTATCAAAAGTGAGAAAACTCAGCCCCATATCAAGGTTGTGGTAAGACTAGCTATCCCAGAAAATAATGCAAGTTGGCAAGTCTTTGAGAATGATAAGCAAATTGTCAATTTTCTACAAGAAGAAGATGAGTTCTTTGCTAGAAACCAAGACAAGTTGGAGCAACAATATGGTGACCAAGTGGTGTAGCTGAGAACTAACAAATTACCGAAAGGCCTTGTGACTTTGGAATCAATCTTCAACCCAAATGATCAATTTCGGAAAGAGAAGGAAAATATTCAGGTAAAGGGTGAAGATTCAGAGCCTATTTTAGTAGGTGAAGGAAAAACATTGCAAATTGGAAAAGTAAGTACTCCACAAGAGAAATCTGATTTTTTTCAACTCTGTCAAGAATTTCCCGATGTCTTCGCATGGAACTATAAAGATTTAAGGGGATTAAATCCAAAGTTAGCACAACATACTATTGAGCTAGATCTAGAATCCAAGCCTATCAGATAGAAGTAAAAGCAATGAATCCTCACATTGAACCTCTCATGAGAAAAGAGTTGAACAATCTAATTGAAGCTAACATCATCTTTCCTATCAAACATTCAAGTTTGGTTACAAATTTGTTCCAGTAAGAAGAAGAGAAATAGTGAGATCAAATTGTGTATAGAATTCTGTGATCTAAATAGAGCTTCGCTCAAAGATAATTATTCACTTCCATAAATGGAGAAAATCTTGCAGGTTGTAGCTAGTTCTCGAAAGGTTTTCATTGCTAGACGGCTACTCAGGCTATAATCAAATAATGGTGAAGGAAGAAGATCAGTTCAAGACAACCTTCACTATGAAATGGGGCACATATGCTTACAAGAAGATGTCATTTGGACTGTCAAATGCTAGAGAAACATTTCAACGAGATATGGATATGGCGTTCAAAGGACTAATAAACAAGATAGTGCTTGTATATCTAGATGATATCACCGTCTTCTCAAAGAATGCAACAGACCACCTCTTTCACCTCAGAAAAGTATTTCAAAGGTGTAGAAGATTCAGAGTGTCTTTGAATCCAAAAAGTGTGTATTCTGGCACACGAAGGTAAATTTTGGGCCACATTGTTTCAAAGGAAGGATTGACAATTTATCCCAAAAGAGTCAAATCTATCAGAACTTCACCATTTCCAAGTCATAAGAAATCTCTCAAAAGCTTCTTGGGAAGGATAAACTTTGTCTATAAATTTGTGCCTAATTTTTCCTCTCTTGTGAAACCATTAACAGTGATGTTTAAGAAGAGTCTTACTGATCCATAGGGATCTAAAAAACACACTACTTCATAAGTTCCATCAGCACCAAGAAGGAGAATTGAAGAAAATGAAGAAAATGAGTTAAACAAAGGTTTGGACAGAATCGTCTCCTTGCAAGGCTAGCGGTCCTTTAACCACCGCTCGGCCAAGGCGGTAGTTCTAAAACCACCGATCTGCTCACGGGGTGGTGGTCCTGACACTTTTGAACATAAAATAAGAATGGAGCACGAATGGACACGAATTTGAAGCGCATGACTATTTCTATTCCTTTCCGTGCCCTTTCACATACTCCGGTGCACGGAGGGCATGGGAAGTTCTATAGATGCATGAAAGGAGCAAGAGGATCGATCATTCAAGATCTAGAGAGATCGAGAAGTAGAGTATTAACATGAGAGCAAGTGAGCAGAGATTCTTCAGAGATCTTTGGAGTGGAATTGTAGGAGCAAGGTGTAGAAATAGAGCAAGCAAGCATAGGAAGGGAGAGGTTTACATTTTTGTCTCTATTTTCTACTTCTTGTAATCTTTAATTGTCTATAATTGACCAATAAAAATGGGAAGAAAGAGTGTTTTGCCCTTCCCGAATGGTTTTCTCCATTGGAGGTTTCCAGGATAAAATTGTTGGTGTTTGGAGTTTGAATTATTTCCTATTCTTTGCAATTTCCTTTCTATAGCACTAGATAATCAGTCACTAAAGCTCTAATATTCAATCAATCTGTCATTTTCCAAATTTGAAAGTAGAACAACATAATTGTGTGATTTTGTAGAGTTCCAAAGTAGAAGTTTATAGATCATTTTGGTATCAGAGCTGATTATATATCCAAGAATGTGGAATTTGATTATTTCTTGTGATTTGTATGATAGTGACAAGGTCCAAAGGTGAAGAAGTTTTACCTTGAGCCAAACATTTCTACGAAGAAGTGGAAACAGAGAATTTGAGCTCAAATGGAGGAAGAGAACTTGGTCCGTAGGGTTCGAGATGCTAGAGACCATGATGGATAGGTTGCATAGAAAACAAGAAGAGCTTTCATATCTACAAAAGATGGCTTCGGTTAAACAATATTCCATGGAATCAATGGTTTGAGCACTGGCCAAAAAATTTGGTATCGAAAGAGCCACGAAGAGGAAGAATGGGAAGAGCGTGAAGAAGAGATGCCAATTGTAAGCAAAAAGGTAAAATCTTCTCATACACCTTTTAAAGTTGAAACAAAAGTGGAAATAAAGAATTTTGAAGGACAAGTAGATGCATAATTACTGGATAAATGGCTAAAATAGTTGGAAGTCTATTTTAGTGTGCATAATGTCACTAAGGCACAAAGGATCACCTTTGCATGTCTCAAAATGGAAGGTCATGCTTTGGTTTGGTGGGAAACCCATCTAGCCACTTGTGAAAATAAGAAACCCCTTATTATCAGTACTCGTAAGGGTTTTAAAATTGGTTAGAGCTAAATTCTATCCCATTAGCCATAATACTTGACATGATGATTAAGTAGCAATACTTTAGGCGGGGTAAAGGTCAAAGCATACAATACTACACTACGGAGTTTCGAGAGACAAGCCATGTTTCTTAATATGGACTTGGAGGATGAGGAAATTCTGACCAAGTATTTAGGAGGACTTCACACTCACCTTCGAAGGAAGGTAATATCCACGAAGCCCAAGGATCTCAATGAAGCTTGTATACAAGCATACTACATTGATGACAAGAAGAAGCAAGGAGAGATAAAGCCAAAGGGAGACCAGTCAACAGATCAATAGGAAAAAGAACAAGGGAAGACAAGTAACAGAGGTAAATGGAAAGGTAAACATGCCATTACTATTTTGCATACTTGTAAAGATCCTAAGAATTTTTGTAAGAATTGTGATATAAATGGACATAATGACGCCACATGTTGGAAGTTGCATCCGAATTGCACCCAAAGCACTCAACCAAGGATTCCAAGAAATCCATGGCCACTGTGAAAAAAAAAAGGAGAGGTGAAGATTTAGGATGATTAGAATGTAGATGAGAGGTTGGGATACACGGCCACTACCACGTATGCGGGGAACATAAGAAGAAGAGATGTGTAGGGTTTTCCACATCGAATCCAAATGAAGAAGACTAAGGTAAACACTTTAGTAGATTCTGGTTCTCAGTCAAATTTGATTTCTGATGTGGTTGTAGAAAAAATTGGTCTAGAGACTTACGTACATCCACATCCATACCCATTGGGATGGGTGAAGAAGGGTGTAGAAATACAAGTTACAAGGAAGTGTAAGTTTTAGTTTGGGATAAATACCCAATACATAGATGTATTAGAGGTTGATATCATTCCACTTAATGCATTTGATATTATCTTCGGAAGTCCTTACTTATATGTTAGGGATGTTGTGTTCATAAGGAGGGAGAACCGGTATAGATGGGTCAAGGACAGAGTCAATTTTAACATCTGGGCACACTAGAAAAAATCAAAGAAGGCTATGGTAAGTGCCAACCAAACACTAAGACTTATTCAGAAAATCATCAGTTTTGTTTACTTTCATTGGAAGAAAAGCAAAATGGACGTGAGAGCACGGATATTTTGACCAAAGGGTGGAGAATTTGGATAACACTTGTCAGTTTTTGTAGAAGAAGCCACCATAAGATCTAATTGTTCATGGAGCAAAACAAACTTCCGCTATGTAGCCACTATATCTACCTATTGATTCACTAGACCTATTCATGGGACAACAAGAAGAAGAGGAGATACAAGGAACAATGGTAACTATAGTAGTAGTGTACATGGAGAGGATTCGGCCAATCCATCTCAAAAGACAAAGACAAGAAATAAGGACTAAACCAATACAATATGAGACCTTCGCCATACTTGAGCAAGTTGGAAAAGAAACCTTCAGGCCACACTTCATGCAGATGCATGTGATAACAAGTTGTAAGATCTCACACCTACTAAAGCCATTTATGCATGAAAAAGAAGGAAACATATAGAAGTTTCCTTCCAAAGAGGATTGTACTCGAGGAAACTTAGAGGAGGATGTAGCACTAGGGCACAAAACTAGAGATCCATATGAGTCTTGACGGGTTGGACGAGAGAAAACCAAGGCAGACCCAGTGGTACTTGAAGGAGCAAGAGAGGGAGTTGATTCCTCTACCACTCCCCCACTAAGCTTTTGTGGGACCAAAATCCTCCTAAGTAGGGGAGGTATGATCTATAGGGATCTAGAAAAACACACCACTTCATTAGTAACATAAGCACCAAGAGGGAGGATTGAAGAAAATGAGTTAAACAAAGGTTCTAGGAAAGAACTACCACTCTGTGTAGAGTGGAAGTTGCAACCACACAGACCCATCTAGGAAGCGGTCCTAAAACCGCTAGTATACTCAGGGTGGTGGTCTTGGCTCTTCTGAATAGAAAAGAAGAATGGAGCACGAATGGATGCGAATTTGAAACGCCCGACTATGTCTCCTTCCATCCATGCCCTTTCACATCCTCCAGTGCATGGGAGGACATGGGAAGGTATATAAATTCATGAAAGGAGTAAGAGGACTGATCATTCGAAGATCCAGAGAGATCAAGAAGTAAAGTATTACCATGAGAGCAAGTGAGCAGAGATTCTTTAGTGCTGGAGTGGAATTGTAGGAGCAAGCTGTAGAAACATAGAAAACGAGCATAAGAAGGGAGAGGTTTACATTTTTGTGTCCATTTTCTACTTCTTTTAATATGTAATTATCTATAATTGACCAATAAAAGTGGGAAGAAAGAGCATTTTTCCCTTCCCGATTGGTTTTCCTCCATTGGAGGTTTCCAGGATAAAATTGTTGGTGTTTGGAGTTTGAATTATTTCCTATTCTCTGCAATTTCCTTTCTATAGCACTAGATAATTAGTCACTAAAGCTATAATCTTCAATCAATATGTCATTTTCCAAAGTTGAAATTAGAACAACATAATTGTGTGATTTCATAGAGTTCCAAAGTAGAAGTTTACGGATCATTCAAATGGACAACGAAGGTAAAGAGAGTTTTGAGGATATCAAACATGCAATATCACAAGATCCAACTCTTATCAACCCGTTTATCCAAGGAATTTATGGGCGTATGCTTTTGGAGGATCGGACACAATCTCAAATATCCTAATATAGCTGAATAAGGAAGGTTCAGAGAAGCCCATAACATTCTTCTCAAAAGCCCGAAGATTATGAAGTAAAGTATTCTTTCATTGAAAAGCATGTTCTTGCTGTTATTAGGAGTTTGACAAAGTTCATACACTTGATGTCAAACAACAAGATCCAATTGTTGGTATCTCATTTCGGGGTCAAGGAAAAAAGGATTTGAATGAGAAGAAATTAGGTTGGATAACTCTTGTAATTGATTATGATATTGAAGTCAAAGTGACCAAGCTGGTTCGTGGTAAAGGTTTGTGTGAGCAGCTCACTTCCAAACAATAATTCAAGTCAAAAGTGAAGAAAACGTTGTCTGGTACTTCATAATGATCAAGAACAACTATCTAATGATGTATCCATTCCATGTTAGACTCAAGACACGATGCATTATCTCCAAATAGGTTTGTTCCCTCCAAAATGGAATAAATCTAAGAGGAGATATTTTAGATTGCAATCCATTCCATATGTGCTCATTGATGGCATCCTATTCAAGAAGGATGTGAATGGGGTGTTATTGAGGTGTGTCCCAACAAATCAGATTGAGAAGGTATTGCATGAGTTCCATGACAAGGAAGTGGGAGGCCAATTTTTTCCACTTGTAATAGCTCTCAAAATCATGAAGGCTAGTTACTATTGGCCTACGGTGTTCAATAATTACTATTCATGGATCAAAAAGTGCAAGAAGTGTATGTTCATCACAGGAAAAGAAGGACTAACAACACTGCCCCTTCATCTAATCTTAGTAGATCAACCATTCATGCAATAAGGATTTTACTTCATTGGAGTTATCAATCCAAATTCAAGTCAAGGCCATAAGTGGATACTTACGACAATAGACTATTTCACCAAGTGGACTGAAGCAATGGCACTTAAGGAGGAAAATGAATCCATCATCTTGGATTTCCATGATGGGATAGTCATAAGGTTTCTTTGTCCATGCTACTATCATTTCAGATAATGCATTGATGTTTCTTGGCACAAAAATCATAGAATGGGCTGTTAGAAATGGAATTTATCTCAACACTTCTTCCAATTATTACCCTCTTAGGTAACGACCAATCAAAGTCAACAAACAAGAACTTGTTGAGAATCAATAGAAGAAATCTTGATGAAAATCAGAGAACTTGGCACATGAAGCTCAAATCATCCTTATGGGCTGATAGAATAACACCCAAGAGGTCAACAAGAAGCTCTCCATATAAGATTGTATAGGGAAAGGAAGCAACACTACCTATATCATTTAAGTTTTTGACATTAGAACTCATGAAACGGTTGGAACTAGATGAGTTTGAGCCCATAGAAATCAGGTATGCAGAGCTGATGGAATTATAAGAAGCAAGAGAATATGCAATGCAGACCATAGAAAAGGATCAAGCATTGATCAAGAGAAGATTTGACAAGAAAACTAAAGCCAGGACATTCCAAGTAGGAGACTTGGTATTGAACTGGGATGCTTGATCGTCTGAAAGCCGGAAAGCATTCCAGTTCGATGCCATATGAAGAGGTCCATATATGATCACTGAATGCAAAGGTAGCAATGCCTTCTAGGCTGGCTAAGTTGGATGGTGAAGAATTACATATTCTAGTCAATGGAATCTACCTCAAACATTGCTACTAAAAGGAATAATTTCTCACCCTTGTACATATTAGTCTAGTATTTCCAATTTCTCCAAGTGCTTTTACACATTGTTGTTGTTATTAGAATAGGTTTCAATTTCCCTAAGTGCCTTGAGCACATGCTCTATTGCTTCTAGTGTATGCTTTGTATACAATTCACCATGCTTCATGGAGAGAAAATGCGGTAGTAGGGAAGCTCATAGGTTCTTTGCAACAATTGCAAATTTCAAATTCAAACAAATATAGAGAAACTAAAATCAGGTCAAGAGATAGATTTCAAATCTTCAATTCTTTTTCTTCCTCGAATCAACGGCTGAGTTTCTCAAGTTAGGAAATTAGTATTGGGGCAGATTTGGAATTACAATAGATGAAAATCCTTAATGTTAACCCAACCTTCGATCAATGTTAAGAAGTAAGTATGAGCCATTGTGCATATCTCTAGGGTTTGATAATATCTTTGTAGAGCTACACAACAATATCCCAAGATCAGCTCCAGTCCACAATGACCTATCAAAAGGAATGGAACATTCAAGAAGAAAGAAAGAGAAACTTAATAGAGTTCCATGATGTCCAAATTAATAGATGTTCATCATTTAGCCTTGCAGATTGTAGTTGTTGGGAGAGGGTGAAACTCAGGTTTTAAGGCAATTTTCTACTCTCACAAATCTTGATTTCAAGACTTTATTTTAAAAGTTGAGTGTGAGCAACGAAATACGATTCCAAATGTGAGAAATGACATTCAAGGGTCTAGTTTTCAGAATTCATATAATTTCATGAGGATCATACAGACTACATGCCCAATGGATAGCTTCAAGAAACTGGTCACACTCCATTTAGCAGGAAAATGGCCTTGTGAGTCACCAAATTGTTATCTAATTTCACTACCCTTGTGAAATTTAACAACGAGCAAGCTAATTTCACTACCTAAATTGTTATCTAATTTCACTACCCATGTTATCTAATTGCTCGAGGAAGATGAACTACAAAATAACATGGACATGACAAGTCGAAAGTTAGAACTCATTGAGGTGGAGAAGTGGCAATCAACGAGTTGGTATAGGGATATTAAATAGATCTCGGAATAGATTGAAGAAAGGTGATCATGGGCCCTAGGCTTGGAAATTGACAGGATGTAGGCCATTTTTTGTAATTTTAACCATATTTTATAGCTGCTTTTTTTTAAAACCGTAGACAAGATGACATGTCAAGTTTTGAAAACTGTAAATTTTTTTAAGCGGTTAATATAAAAATACAATACCTATTTATATATCTATGAAAAAATTATAGATATATCTATAAAAATCATTGGAAATTACAGCCATCTAAAATAGCTAAGCCATCAACAAAATTTGATTTGACAGGTACAGATAATTTGAAATTCTAGGCCTGATCGTGGCATTGTAGGTGGCTCGTAGTTGAGACTTGGAGCATGGAAAATACAAGCACGTAAGTGGTGTAACATTTAAAAAATTCCGTGCACATGGTTGAAGGGGAGAACTCAGGCGGAGTTGCAAACTTGGATGGGCTAGGTCGATCTAGCCATGAATATGAATTTAAGGTGTTTACACTATTTCCTCACCTTGTCATAATACCTAACCAATAAAAAATATAAATTAGGCCTGACCAAATTTAAAGTCATTTAAAATTATGAAGAGAAAATTTTAGAAGGAGAGAAATACTTTAAATTTATTCCCTACCAATAACAATTAATTGTTAGTCTCGTGGAGTCAAGCAAGCCTGTGCAACTTGAATTAGTCAGTGGTCACTCATATGGCCACATCTTTTGCATCCATTAATGGATTCTCACAAAATTAGTGTCATTGGAACCATGGTTACAACCTAACACAAAAAAACCTAGAAATCCAAAATTTCATGAAGATTTTATGGTTATTTTATAGTAAAATGAGCCCAATTCATTTTGGTTGTTGGATAGTAGTTGAAGGGGCATTTAATGAGCATGAGAAATCATTATTTCTTTGCTGCAAGTTATGGGACACATTGAGATTTATTTTGCAGGTCAATATTCACCAACCACACTCTTTTATCATGATTTTCAATTGTTGGGAAAGTGAATCTCGGGAATTACATCCTCTCTCTCTCTCTCTCCTCTCAAAATTCTATAAATTGAAGTATTGGGCTCATTGTAAGGGGGAATAATTTTGGGTAGAAAAACTTTGCCATTTTTGTTTTTTGAAGCGAATGTGCTACAATCCCTTATGGTGGAATCCTTACATGGTGATCCAGGCCTTTCATTTGTAAAATTTTGAACTATGCATATCAATGAAGCAATAGATGCAATTTTGTGGATGTACCTTCCCTTCCTATGTTTGTTTGCATTCTTCTTTCCTCTTCAATCTTATTGTAGGTGTATTGTGTCTATTCTATGCTCTTGCAAGATTCATTACTATTGTGTATGCATAGAAATGGTGTTGTGATTTTTGTTTTTAGATGGTGGAGAATTGTTATCACCCCTTCTAACTTGTATTTCATTCCTATTTTTACACATTGGGAAGTTATTCTCACACCCTCATTTTCGGTGTATCACCGCTATTAGTGTAGGCTTTATTTTCATGCATTCTCTCTCCTTGGTCTCTTGGAAAGTTAGATTAGGATTAGATAGTCTTTCCTACATTAGGAGTAGTTAGTGGCAGGTAGTTTAGGAGCAAGAACCAACTTTCTCTGGAGGGTTATCTCAAGCTCTACAAGTCCCACAACTTGAGAGATGACCCAATGTTACACAAGTTACACCGAATGCCCCATCCACAAATCAGACCATTCGGGGGTGTTGTGATTTCATGATAGCATGTTTTTACCAACTCCCCTCACAAGTTCTTCAAGGGCACATTTCTGCATAGAGAACCAATTTTGAGGATGAGCCATTGGTGTGTAACCCAATTAATACACGTCAATAAGAGTATGCAGCCCTAAGCTTTGACACACAAGCACTCTTGTCATTTCATGACAATTATGAGATGAAAGATGGGTCTAAACCAAGAGTACCAAACATGCAGCCCTGTAGAGTCTTGCAACCAAGGTTGGGTAAGTTTTCTCTTCCTATTTTTGATGGTACTAATAAACTTCCAGTGAAATCATGGGTGCAAAAATCGAAACATGTTTTCTATGGAACCTATGCATGTGGATTAAGCCATAAAATTTATCACTATAGAATTGAAGGGATTGAAATTTGAGTAGTGGTCTCATATTTTGATCACCCAAGGGCACGGATCTATTATATCCCTATAATATTTCAGCCGAAGGGTCATAGAAAGGTTTGAGGTGCAAGATTGCAAGAATGAGTAAGGTAAAAATATTTTATTGGTGAAAGATGTTCATTTGTCTTCTAATAATCACTCACATGATAGTAAATTACCATATGATGGAATCATGGAGTTTGAACCAAAGGAAGAAGAAACATAAAATCTACAAGTCGGAAAGAGAGCTTTGTGGTAGAAGCCCAAATTCGAATGTGGATGTTAGTATTTAGCTAGTTATCCCTTCTAGAATAGAAATTCATGGGGAGATTAAGACCAAGAAGGAGGAGATGATTATAAAAATCAAGTTGGAAGGTAAAAATCACTTAGTTTTTAATGTTGATTCATTGATTTGTGATGAATACATGCGGTTGAATGATAAGGGAATTTGGAGCATGAGATGAGAAATAAAGAACCACAAGATACACAAAGGGAGAAGGTAGAGAAGACCATGGAAACCAAGATTCCACTCAAAAATGGTGGTGGTCAGCTTGTTGGTCTGAGCATAACATAAGAAAAAGAAGCGGGAAGTGCAGATTTGGTGATCAAAGCCATGACACCAACACACCTCATCGTTTCGGAAAGAAGACCACAGTGTGCGATGGTTATTGGAAAAGTTTTGTTAACAATAATAATATTATTGATCTTGCTCAATGCGAAAAATACAAGAATGCATAAGGAGAAAGATGGGAAATGGGAAAGGATGGTTAGAACCCTTACCAAAAATAAAAGTCATAATAATGAGCTTGCTAGTCTAGGCATAACAACAATCACTCGAAAAAAACAAATGACTTTTTCCACCTAAAAATGAATTCCAAGGATTCCATATGTGAATATCAAATGAGGTTGCATGATTTTAAGGTGGAAGATGATGCTCGGGTTGAAGAATTTAAGGAGAATGAAGGTGCTGATCCTATATCAGAAATTTTGAGTTACAAAGGTATGATGAGCAGCCCCAATTATGATGTTTCAGATGTGTTGTCTTCTCTCATGATGGGAATCAATTGGTACAACAAAAGGTATGAGGTTCCTTGGGTTCAATGTGATAAAGTTTATGGATGCATGAGTTCTATTTTTGATTTCCCCTTCTCTTATATTTATGGTGGAATGAAAATAATGGGGAGTCATCATGCACAAGTTACTTCATGGTATGAAGAGCATTACAAGCCTTACTTGGATGTTATGGTATCATTTCATTTTCTTTTCCAATTGTTGCTAATTCATGGCTCTATGGAAGCCTTGGAGAAAATGTGGGAAAAGAGAATAAAGTGTGATGAGGGGGCAGCCATACATATTTCCGACATAGAAGAAATTGGTGACCTATGTCTCTTGAAAGACATACCTTGCATGAAGAAAGTAACCCATTTATTTGAAGTTACGTAGTCACTAAATCACACACTTTGAGTCAATATTTAGTCCCAATCTCATACTACTATTCATATGGTTCTTGAGTGAAAAGAGTAATAATTAACCCATGTCTTTGGACATTTTTATATTGCTTGTTGTCATATTTTCTATCTTACACCTACACTCGCCCAATCGGTTTTGTCATTATGTGTTTTTCTACTTTTGATTGGGTACCCCAAGTGCCTTGGTCCCATTCTCGGGTGCCCCGATCCTCTTTATAATTATTTCATCTTTTGGGAACTTTCTAGCCGTTTGAGATTTCCATATTTTTAGTGGTCAGATTTTTCAGGTTAATTATGAAATTAGAATAAGAGAACCATATAAATATAAATTTATGTGACCATAATGAGGGACCAAGCACTAAGCACTTACTATCACACATCTAGGTTGCATCCATCAAAGGCATATAAAGCTAAATTTACATCCATCTAGCTCCATCAAAAGGCACATAAGGATGGTTCATTTGCATCACACTTCATAGGATGGGAGTCTATTTTTTCCATGCACACATTTATTACATTCTACATCTAGTTATTTCTCACTACTTTACAAAGTATGACTGGCACAAGAGAAACCTAGGGCACAATTTACACACACACACATACCTAGAACTACATTAGGTTTGAGATGTAATACAACGCTTAGTTATTAAGTCCACCATTGTGGTAGCTAAGGACAGTTCGACCCCTTCATATGCATCTTTATTTTTAGGGTTTTGATGTTTGTCTTGGGGTTTTGTAGGTTTCTCCTTCATATTTGATGTCTGACAAAGTGACATCCGATGCGCTTTAGCAAAGCTAGTGCAACAAGAAGATAACATAGGAAGTCACTTAGTGAGACCCTAGAGGAGGGTTTAAGTTTGTTTCCTCAACAAGGCACCCAGTTCTCATACCAGGTGCCCACAGACACCCCTGTTCCTTTCTAGTTCCCCAATCTTGTCGGAGAGAGATTAGATCTATTCTTTCTCAAGATTATGTGTGGTCATTCTTCCTCATGTTCAAGTGGTTGGCACTATGACACATTTACACACCTTTATCAAATCAACTAAGGACTTCCTAACCCCTCTTGCATATTAGGCTTTTACATTTCTATTTACTTAGTTGCTTGAGTCATTTCTTTCATTCATTCATTGTTATTTACTTGCTTTGCATGACATTAGATTACACTAAGATATTACATTTTAGTTTAATAAAGTTTAAGTTTTCCTTTGAATACACTGGCTTCCCTATTTAGAGGAATATTCCCTCATTCACCATGTGGTCAAGCTAAAATTCTTGGACGGTAAGATTTTTCCACACAAAGATTTTTGTTTAGCACTTTTGAGTTGCCACTTTCAAAGACTTGGGAAATGGACAAGATGAACCTTCCAATTTTATTATGCTATGATAATTTTTAGTTTTACATCATAGGGGTGGTTGTTGGAACTTGGAATCATGAAAGACCGATCTCTTTGATTTGTACTTGCAGGTTGTTACCCATCAAAGTTTGTGAAGAGTATAAGATAGATATTCCACTTTTGCTATGCCATAACAATTTTTAGTTTCTAACATTGGAAAGGGAATGGAACGCATAAAAATCATGATGGGGAAGGGAAAAATAAGTGCTATTTGCCACTCTAAACAAAGGAAATCAATTTCATGATGGGAATTTGTTGAAAAATAAAGAAAAACATGAGTTTGCATTTTTGTGTTGGCTACCATACAATATCGAATGTTGTACTAACTATTTTCAGTTTGTTGCTTTCATTGCTATCTACCTAAAAAATAGGGATTGATGTTTGGAAAAATGATCTTCAAGTTACTAACATATTTGAGGGAATTGATGGGTCTTTTTCAAAGCACCCATAGCACTCGGTACCTTTAAGTTTATTAATAGAGTTGGATGAAGACAACTACTACACTTTTTTTATTGACTAGATTGTTCATGCATGGGGCAGCCCACATACCACTATTATGGCAGCCATAAAAGTGGTTCTAGCCACAAGGAAGGGAAGAAGAAACAAGATGACAATGAAGTATGGTACAGTTTGTTGGCATTTTCATTTGTTCATTCATTGGGTGAAATTCATGAGGAGATTGCTAGAAAAATAAAGAAATTGAAGAACATGGATACAAGTCATGAAGGAGAAGGATTGGTGGTCAACTCTTATGTTCCCTTATATTTACAATTGCTTGGGGGCAAGCGATTCCGGGAAGGGGTGATTGTAATGTCTCCATTTTGGGACCACAAATCAATACAACTATTGAAGACCTTTGTCTATTTTCCCATGGACTAAGGGATGAATTGTGGGGCAAATAATATTTTTATTAATTAATCGGGATTGCTTGAGAGTGATTTTAATCATTTTTCCACATAAGGCAATTTTAATTATTTAATAGAATATTATTATAAAAAGTGGCCCTTATCACTAAAGCATTATAAAAGTGGTTTTAACCACTAAGGTACTTAAAATGTATTTTAATTAATTATTTCCCCGAGTGATTTAATCACTCTTGTGAATTAATTAATTATTTATTTCATGTATTTATTAAAATATTACCTTAGAGTAATTTTCACTACTAATTGTATTTGGCAATTAATTTAATATAAAAGATGTAATGACGACTAGTGGAATAAGATAAAAAGGCTTAAGAGCAAGTTAAGTCATAAGGGGGAAATTGAATTGTATTTTCCCTCCCAAAGTGATTTACCCACTTGGAACGATATATGAGCACGTGTAAGGAATCATTTGAGGGTATGTTGATTATTATATTTGATATTTATTTAGGCTTAAAGAAAGGTATGGGTGCTCATTCATGATGTTGTTGTTTGAAGACCTATTTCTGCCATATCATGAGTTTTTGAAGACCTATAAGGGCTTAATACTACATATTTTTTTGGAGCGTTGTTGAATACTTCCATTTCTAGTTTTTGCATTGATAAGGAATTGATTTCAAGATAAATTCAAGGAGGGATAATATTTGAAGTGTTTGATCAATTTTGAGGTGTTTTGGGCTTTTCCTAAGTGGGGAGAAATTCTATTTCCAACTTTCACTTATAGTTAGGGTTTATCTACATTGTTCTAAAATTACAGATCTATTTTGGAGGCCTTCCCGCCATTGAAAATTTTGATTTTGGGTTCATTGGAAATATTATATTTCAAGCTTAATTTTGAGCTATCATTTCCTAGAAATTTGGAGTATTTTGCAAGTTATTGAATTTACAAGTTCTACCGCATTTTTCCTTGATAAATTCTAGAATTAATATTTTTGAATTTGATTAGAGATCTTGTTCGATTATTCATTATCTACTTGTAAACAAATTTTCATAATTTTTAGAGGTATTTTGAGGTAGAAAAAGGTAGTTTTTCTAAATAGCTAGCCTAGGGCAGCGAACGAGGATTTTTTTGGAAAATATTCAGTTTGTGGCCTAATTTCATTCTGAATTTCAGTTTGATAGCAATTGAGATTTTTTGTCTTTTTGGATTAATAAGATTTGGCCCTATTTGGGAACATTATATCCTTTGGCATAGTAAAAACATAGGATGCCATGTCATAAACATTACCCAAACCATGTTCGGTAACAAATTTTATTTTATTTTATGGGTTTGGTGAAAACATGTAATCAATGTGATAAGGTAGTAACTTAGGAATACATGGGTACAAATGGCAACAAAATTGGTTCATATCTAGAAGAAACAAAATGAGGGTGTTCGTATATATTTCAACCACTATTCAATGGCATGATGTGTATCATGTAACTTTTGTGATAAAGTTGTAACTTTTGTGATAAAGTAGTAACTTAGGAAGACACATGTAAATATGGCACCAAACTTGCTCATATATAAAAGAAAAAAAGTAGGTGCATTTGTGTATATTTCAACCAATTTTCAATGGTGTCATGTAACTTTTACGATAAGGTAGTAACTCAGGCTGACAGGGGTATGAATGGCACCAAAATTGGTTCCTATCGTTCATGTATATTTTAACCATTGTTTAATGGCATGCTGTGTGTATCCTGTAATTTTTTTGATAAGGTAGTAAATTAGGTAGACTCGGGTACAAATGGCACCAAACTTGTTTCCTATCTAGAAGAACAAAAATGGGGGCATTCGTGTATATTTCAACCATTGTTTAATGACATGTTGTGTGTATCATGTAACATTTTTCCTGATTCTTCAAAATTCACATAGGATTCACTTGAGAAATAGAGGAGGCTCCCTTTATGGATGGAACACCTGATCTAGATGAGGTGGTTGTCCCAGATGTCTGTGATGTTGAGCCCTTGTCAAGATCTGACCATGGCTTCGATATTGATTTTGATTTTGATTCTGGACCATGGCTCTGGCCAATCTTCATTAATGCAGGCTTTGTGGGATTTGGCAATGTCACTGAACTGCTTGAGATCATTATAATAACATTCGACATTGATGGACGAAGAGTTGCATCAACTTGTATACACATGTAATCTTGAGATGAATGCATCCAAGGCTCGCTCCTGTGGACATGTTTCTCTAATTGTTGAATCCACCATACTCAAAACATCATCTCCTTCGTAAACACTCCACGCCTGCATCACACATCATCAATTCACATAATTTGGTGTAAAATTTCTCTGTTACTTAAAATGGATTTCAGTTAATTACCCATTCTAATAAGTTCTACATTTTATGGGAAAAAAGAAATCTCTATTTTTCTTTCCACTCAAAATCTCAAGTAGCACTTTAAATATATAAACATCCACTTTCACTAATAGTTTTCCTCCCATTGCATATTCTACAACCATGTAACCATTGCTCTACATCAATAATCACTCATTTAGAAAAATAATTTTTCTCACCAATAATTATGCGATAAAATAGATAAGGTAACGGTCAAGGAGGAATACATGTGATTATGTTGGTCAAAGGTTGAATGCCAGATTATTGCTACTGACTTTATCCAAGATGATTGTAGAGAACTAATTTTTTTCTGGGAAGGAATACCTATAGATACAAAGCAATACCACCAAATGATATTAAATAGCAAGATTCAGAGGACTGCCTAGCAAGGCTAGATCGGGAAGCATGATGCTTCCTTGAATGGCTGTCAATCCTTTGTTTTTATCAAATTAATGAAAGTAAATACGAGAAATAAAGGTCCTATTGCTAACACTTTGATTTAGGTATCTCAAAATGTTATCAACAAGCTAGATTAAACAAAGTATTAAAATCTAAACTAATCTAGCATCAAGAAAGTTATGTTTTGGTTGGGATAGGTCACATGGGTGTTAGGTAAGGTCAAATAGGTATCTGGTAAGGTCTAGGTGGATTTTAGGTGATGTTAGGGAAATTTTATGAAGCTTAGCCGAAAACACAAAGATCGATATTGATATGATGACCAATGCTGGTAGAGAGGGGAGACCAACGATGGTTAAGGTGACCAATGTCGATAGGGTCAATTTAATAACAAATTATTAAACAAAGGTTTTAGGCTCTCTGTGATTGCACAGAGAGTGAGGGTAGTATGGTTTGGGTTGTAATATGGTGAGAGAAGACTGAGCATTTTAAGAAGGAGGTTTAGAATGGTGAAAAGGCTTGGGATGGTTGAATAGTGGGTTGATGGGAGGAAGGTGATGTATAGGCAACAAAGGAAATAAACTACTGAAAGAAACCAAAGATATACAAAAGGAATAAGCAAAATGATTAGGATCACAATACTTACTCAATATCTTGCAGATATTGGGAGTTGGGATGGTTGATGGTTGATTGAGAATAAGTTTTTAAGTCCAATGTCATGGAAATATGACCTCTAGTGCTCTCGTGAGTTTTCTAATGCTATGGAAAGATGAACCGGATGCTTGTATTTCACTGTGGTTGTGTGTGTTCGTCATCTGGATGCGGAGGGCTTGAAGATTCACACTTGAATGCAATCGTGACTCCAATAAATGAATGAATAACTTAGTAAATATTTGTAAAAGTGTATATAAGGTAACCGATGGTGGTTAAGGTGACCGACGTTGGTTGAGGGATAACCGGCATCGGTTAGGGTGGGAAAGTCTAGGTTTACAAAAAATAGGTAGATCTTTACTATTTTTGGTGTGATTCTGATTGAGTCCACTTAGGGAAGTGGATTTCACATGAGAGAAGGTAGGAAGGTCATAAAAGAAGTCCAATTAGGTTTTAGGAAGAAGTCTTAGTTAGTTAGGTTAAGTGGTGACTCAACACTGGGAGTGATGACTCGATCTTTGAGAGTGATGACTCGGTCATTATGAATTAAATGCCCCGGAATGGGTCCAGGTGAGGTGTATAGGTGATGTGTAAATTAGCATAATTAAAGTAATTAAATTAATGAGGATGAACATTAATTCAATTATAAGTAATTAAATTAATACGAATGTGGGGTAAAGGGGTCATGGTTAGGTGAACACGTTACGTTAATTGATAAAAGGGGACCAAGGGGAGTATGACCTAAATTTGGTGTCTACATAATCACCTACACCTAAAAACCCATAAGAATACTCTTAAGGAATTTAAATCTTAAATAATACGCAGATCCTTACTATGTGCCTATAACTCCTTTTTGAATATGCGTCTTATGATCGGAAAACATCTAGCTAGGCCAAAATCAACTATCTTTGGATTGAATTTGTTATCAAGCAAAATATTGTTTGCTTTAATATCTCTGTGAATAATTCTCATCTGTGAGTCCTCGTGAAGATAGAGAAGGCCACGGGTAATTCCAAGGATGATGTTATAGCACTTTTTCCAATCTAGCTCTCTGCACTTTTCTGGATCTGCATAAACCCCAATTCCATAACTTTTTTCATCTTTTAAAAAACAAAAAAACCCCGCAATACCAAATGCAAATAAAGAGGGATGAAATGTAACTTACCAAAGAGAAAGGTGTCAAGGCTCCTGTTGGGCAAATACTCATAAACAAGCAGCCTTTCATCTCCCTCAGCGCAACATCCCAACAGTTTCACAAGATTTCGATGCTGAAAATTGGCCACCAGCTTCACTTCATTCATAAATTCATTCTTGCCTTGCATAGACCTTGCAAATAGTTTTTTCACTATTATTTCCTTTACATCTCTAGTTGTTCCCTATAAAATCAAAATATAATTAGAGGCCTCCATGTATCTTTAAACATACTTCTTGGTCCATTCAACCATTGAGTACAGTATTGCTTCAGGGCAAGGATTCATTGGAGTTCCACCTTGTAAACCGCACCGAAACCTCCCTCTCCAAGCTTCTTGTTGTCATGAAAATTTTCCGTGGCTTCTGCCAGCTCTTCGAAGTTGAAGATAAAATGTTGCTCCTGCATAAGTAACCCGGATTCAGGGAAAGATCCATGCCTCTCTGTATAATTAGAAAGGTGGGTAAGTTTACATAAATAAATTTTATAGTAAATCTAGATTTGAAGAAAAAAATAAAACAAGAGAATTTTTTTGGAAGCGACACTTTCTTTGCTACTACCTAGAGTTACCGGCATCCCAAAGTCGGCAACTTTACTCTTTTTCTCACTCGATAGAAAAATATCTAGTGTGGGGATGATAACTCCCATAAGCCCTAATATTACATGTAAAGTTTTTTTGAGGATTTCTCTGCACAACAAATGTTTATTCTTAACATCTACCCATAAAAGGCATTGAATAAAATAGATGATAAAATAAAATAATTGAAGACGTACTCTTTCATTTTGTCTGGAAAGTCAGTGTCTTAGCGGGGTTGGGAGCTTCTAGGGAAGAGGGGTGAAAATTGTTGGATGTGGTGATGGAGGCTAAGGGGAGGGAGAGGGAGAATCTATAGAGTTGAAAATTGGGTCGATCTCATATCTCACTGCATGCAGCTTCCACATTATAAAGCAACAAGTGTAATAAGTCCACACCTAGCTCAAATCTCCTTAGGGATTAATTTAATCACTAATTACATTGACATTTTAGCTAAATATTCCCTGATTAAAATTTTAGGGTTAAGGGAACAAAACAATTAAATACCTAAGGTATTTAATTCCACAAGATTTAAGACAAGAGCAGGTTTAATTACAAAGTGGGGGAAAAGAATACATATTTAAAATCATCAGAGTAAATTCTTACTTACCCACTCCCATAACTCAGTTAAAGATTAAATTTTTATTTTCCCATGATTAACACAATTAAAACTTCCTAAAAACATTCCCATTAGATAGGGAATTTCCTCACCTTTCCGGTGATATAAAGAAGTCCTCCTAACTCCTCATATTTCTCAAGTTATGGACCGACTGAAACTTGGGGTGAAATTTTTCCCAAGAGCGAGGCCTAGGGAGGAAAATTTTCCCTAACTCGGGCTTGCAGACTTCAGAGAGAAAATTCACTTGTAGGAGAATAGCGGACCGGTGGAGTGGGGAAGAAAATTTTTCCCAGACGCGGGTTGGCAGAGCGGGGAAGACATTTAGCACTTTTTCCCTTTTAGGACAAAGCACATTTTACACCCGCACCTCCGCCGATGCCTAGGGAGGCCACGTGTAGCTCTTTATTGGCTGTGAGTGAGCGGGTTAGCAGCGATAATTTGGAAATTATGCCCAAAAATTTTATGAAGCGTTAGGGCTTAAAAAGATCCGCTCCTCCGCTAACGCCTCGTGAAGCCACATGGCAAAGCACCTGATTAGCTACGGGTGGGGGCGGAGCTGCGGTTAAAACGTACAAAGTTTTCCAAATTTATTTTTGAAAGCACTTAAGGTTAAAACTGATCTGAGCCTCCACCAATGGCCAACGGAGCTATGTGTTGATCAATGCTTGGCTGCGGGGTAGCGGGGCCATGGAGGAAAAGTTGCCAAATTAACTTTTTGGACTTAGATCATTTTTAGACAAAATGAAGGCTTGTGGATTAGTGGAGCAACAGGAAACTTCATGACTTTGCACCTTTTGGGAAAAAAGCAAAAAAAAATTAGCTCGCTGGGGTCCGCCAAGAATATTTTATTCATTTAAAATTTGACAGTTAGATTATTTTGAGCCCGAAATGAAGTAAAAACTTGTAAGGCCATAACTTTCGATTGAGAACTCAGTTTTTGGCAAACGAGGACTTTCTGGAAAGCTCTCGATGACCTCTTTGCACAAAAACCTTAGGAATTTTATTTTGATAAATTTTAAAGGGTCATTTTTTAGAAAACGTCTTTTTGTCACTTAGAAAGTGAACTGGTATTTTTAACTTAACAATTTTGTTCAAAATTTGTCATTAATTCATTTTCCATTTGCCAAACAGGCATGGAGGATTTTACTTGGAATATTTTTAGGATAGATTACAAGGTTAAGTTTATTTGATTGATTTTCTTTCAAAATTTATCAATTTTATACAACAAGAAGTATGCAATTTTGCCTTTTCTTGATTTGAAAGGTTTTATAAAAATTTTGTAGTATTTTTGTATGTTTGGGGTCGTTTTGACCTTACAAATGAAATTTGATATTTCATTTTATATTTTTGATGTTGTAGGGTTGATTTGTACATTTTGATAAAACATTTGACAATTTTGAAAACATCTAACAGAGATCTAATTCGAAAGGCTCTATTTTACATTTATTTCTTCTAAGTATTAGAAATCATTCCGGATCCAATCTAACTCATTAAGTTGATTTGAATCAATGTATTCAAATGCTAAATTACAATTATGATTTTCAAAACTTTCATTTCTAAAGAACAGAGCATTATGAAATTTCTTCATACGTATTCACTTTTTCATCTTTCCAATAGAGATTTAAAATTACATTCAATAATCATATTTCCAATGAAAGCAATATCATTTGAACAAAGTAACCACTTCTATTTATATAGATCAAATAAAACTTTACAATCACAACTCTTTTTACGAACAAAATACGTGAGTAAATTTCTTTCACATTCAAAAGGGATTTTATTTCCAAAACATAGTAACTCTTCAACACAAAATGTGTATTAAATTGTCATCCACATCAAGTGGGGAAATGGTTTAAAAAAGTAGTTTAGCAAGGGATTGTCAGAACTTTGTCTTCTTCCTTAATTACAATATACAAAATACAATTTCTTCTACATTTATTCAAAACCAAAGAACAGAGTATATCTCTTTCATAATTTAATTTAAAACTTTCATATCCCATATAAACCATCTTTCCATCACGTATAATGTACAAGTTCATCCACTTCAAAGTGGGAAGGGTTATAATAAGATTTCATTTCACAAGGGAATGTCAAATTGTCTTTTCCTTGCTCTAGAACAACAACATGCATACTCCTCATTCTTCCAATTTGATCCCAACAGAGTAGGGGAAAGGCAACACTCTCCACCCAGCCAAGACATCTAATGAAGAGGAGAAACCATCCTTTTTCATTGGCCCCCAAGCCCCAACCACAAAGCAATAAAAGATGTGATCTAACTCATGGCAATAACAGGCTTCCACAAAACATACAAGTAACATTTTCATAAAGAAACATAGTCTCAAAGAATGTAGTATACAACTACATTAAAACATGACAAACAATACAAAGGCTTCATCAAGCAAACCAAAGAAGCAAAGAAGCGAAGCTATGGGGATGCAACTTATGCCTCCCAAAGGGGAAAATGGACATCACCACTTGAGAACAACCCACCAATATATATATATATATATATATATATTTTCATAATACCAAAACCCTGTCATGCCCTTATGCCTTCCCCAAGTACCCCTTATTCCTCACATTTTCTTATGTCTCCCAACCTCTTATGGCACCCCATAATGAGTAAAGAAATGCAAGCTATTTCTTTGTAAGGTGGAACCCAAATCCCAACTCCCTCCACCCTTATACCTCCCTAAAACCACTTGTGCCTCCCAAAAATAACCCCATAGTCTTCTCCTACACCATTCCTAGGCCATCTACCCAACAACCCACAATATATACCAAAACATTCACACAAGAACATTTACATATATACAAGAAGAGCATTTCAAGAGCCAAGCTCCTACCTCTCCATGATGGAGTCGTTCCAAGTTCCAAAATAGCAAGATTTATCCCAATGCAAGCAATCCAAAATAGCCAAGCACAAGCATGCAACAATCTTCCAAAACTTCTCCAAGCAAGAGCTCCCAAAACAACAGAAAAATTCACCCAAAAATGAAGTCTCCAAAAGTGAAGCAACCCAAAACAAGGAAAACAATTCAAATTTTATAGAAGAGGGAAGAGAAGAGGATGAGGTGGATCCATGTAGGATGCCACATCACACATCCTCAACCCCAACCCCCAAAAGTCAACTTCATTCTCTAATGCATAATAAATAAGTGGGTGAATAATATGACAGTTTACTTACACACTCAAATCCAACCCACACCCCAAAGGACTGAAATTAAAACATGTAAGAAAAGTGCAATTAAAACCTACAATAAGTCTTCCCAAAATGCATAATAAAAGTCTAATTTCAACTCCCCAACCATAGGTATGGTTGGTAAATAAATTTAAGAGGTATGAGACAAGTTTAACTTGTCCCACAAGCCTCCAAAAATAGCCTCCAAGGACAAATTCGAATTTCTAAGAAGGTGGAGTGTTTCACACTCAAGAGTTAACTTACACATCACTTACAAGGTCACTTACACATTACTTACACATTCTTACACATTCTTACAACACTTTAAAACATGGCCAACAAATCTATTAATTACATTCTTATGACATCTTTTAATTAATTAACTAAACAATATGATTACTCACAATATTAACACCACATTAAATAAATAATGAAAGGGTAAGTGCACCACATAAAACACATGCAAAAATTTAAACAAAAGGGACCAAATAAAAGAAAAACATAAAATCCCTTGGTCACATTTAAAGGTGATTCCCCCATGGGAATCCCTAACAAAAATACAAACACACACAACAAATACTAGTTGCCATGGTGACCTTGTTGAATTCATCTAGAATTCCAATGTGGTTGGTCTCCAATCCCTAATGTTTGTTGTGATATTTTTAACTGCACAATACAAATACTCCTTTGGCCTCGTGGCCATATCAAACATCCAAATGAATATAATATATGTTTCAAAATCATTATATATATATATATAATATATATATATATATATATATATATATATCACAACAACATCCAAACAATCAACAATATCACTTACAATTTCATCAACAACTATATAATCATCAATTTTAAATTCAATTTTCTTGGTCTACTCAATATATCCAAATATCACATGTCCTAACAACATCCATAAATATATATAACCATGTCCAACAACATGTCAACATCTATATAAAATGTCTCTAACAATCATCATGCATCATATATGAATCAGAGTCAACAATAATCCATGATTTGACATCTAACACCATACTAAATCAAAATTATAATAATGTCCATAATACAAACGGTAGTATCATGATCAATATCCAAAGTGTCAAGGGAAGTGAGCACTACACAAGATGCTAGCACCCAAGTTCCCTCATCCCCTCTAGGCACCCCTATCTCTTTGTATCTTGCTCACCCCTTTTAGGTCTCTTTTATGTTTTGGGCATATTGTTTTAGTATGGGTCAACCTTTTAGAGGTTAATTACTAAATCAAAACTATAATAATGTCCATAATATAGTCAACAGTATCATGATCAATATCAAAAGTGTCAAAGGGAAGTGGGCACTACATCCCCCTCCCCTTAGACTCGACTTCCTCTTGGAAGTCATTGGAAAGAGAGATAGGAACAAATGCAATAGAAAAAGGATCACTCCATTATGGGATTGCTTACTTCAAATAAGTGTGGGTCTACAAAACCTAAGTTTGGTCCAATGCAATTTAGCAAGAAGAAGGAGATTGCAAGGGATGAGTTCTAAAATTTCTGCATGCAAGGCTATGAACATTTAAATCTAGAGAGTAAATTTATGCTATTAACTAAGATACCACACATAACAATATAACATGAAGACTTCAAAAGTGTCTTAAGAGTAATAACCAAGTAGAGGAATAATAAGGATAATTCCATGAGTTTGAGAATGACCACATAGTTTCCCAAGGAATACAACATACTACAATAATAAAAGTTAAGGTTTCTACACATTTAAGCCATGATTTCAAGGTTTGTTGTCTAGACAAGGCTAACAAAAATCAATTGTGACCAAATTTGCATGAGGAACAAGTCTACTCAAGGTCCCACAATTTGAGAATCACATAGGATGAGGTGAATCAACAAGGACACCTAAATCAACAAAACATTTAAAATCAAGGAACTATTCCAGGAAAGCACTTCTATAACTCGAGAGGGTACAATTAAATTTTCATGGTAATAAAAGCGAAGTCAAGACCACAAGTTTTCTTATAGTCTGATTTTTACACTTTTGTTTTAAGAATCGAACACACCATACCAACCAAATCTAAAGAAGTCAACCGTTTAGCAAAAGAATATATATATATATATATATATATATATATATATATATATATATATATATATATATATATATATATATATATATATATATATATATATATACTAACATATCAACATATCAATACAAGTACCATACATTATAGCACAATGGGATTTATTTATCTTATTTCCTACTCAAGCTCTAATAACCATAAAGAGAGCACAAGAAACACCAAGACTCAAGGTTGCTAGGAGAAGAACAAGTAACATGGGGTCTAATTACAATCCAAGGGTGCATCGTATCAAAAGCAAATAACATCATCTTGCACTTTCCATCCTAATGGAAAAGGGGCAACAACAACAAGGTGACCCAAGAAAATATGAAGAAAATAAGACTTCCTAAAGTTATTTTATATCCTTAACATATGTTGCCTTAAAATTACAATAACTTAGGTCTCCAAGGACAAGACAACACGCAAGGAGGTTGCTTCTCAAACAACAGATAAGTCTCAATCCAAAAGGACCACAACTCACATTCGTCAAGCTACGGGACGATAAGGGTATGATGACCCAAAACTCCCACAAGAAAGGCACATACATCTATGAACAAGAAGTACTAAGCAACTAGAACACATTACTATCCACCAGGTGTTTCACAATTTTAGGTAGGCGACAGAACTATAGGTTCAACTATACATTGCACTCAATACACATAAATCTTACTTATTTTATAACTCAACTAATTAAGTCAAAAGTTGTAGTTTCATTTTTCCTAGCACATTCCTTTACGAGTTTTCTTAATTAAAATATTCCTTTTTATTCTGATATCACATGTTTGCGTTATAAGGATCACCACTAAGGTGGCCATGATATCTCGCCATTCTGTATAGGTGGAAAAACAAAATATTTATTCTACTCCTAGGGGAGGTAGATGGACTATTTTTTTCTTTTCTATTCTTCTACATGGTTTTTATTCCTTCTATTAATCTACCAAGGTTAAAGCAAGGACCATTTTCTCTTTCTATGTTCCAGTTTATTTGTTAAGCTTCAAGGCCAAATCTCCTCAATTATAGTTTTATGATGTTTGGGTGAGTCAATTTGTCAATTAAAAAAATTAATGAGAAGGAACGGTAAACATATCACACTATTAATTTTATGGGAGAGAGAGGTAATTCAACACATCACATTTTTAATTCTAAGGAAACAAGGGACGTTCAACATAGAAAGCACATTATTAATTTGGTAAGAACTAGGAAACAATCAACCAACATGGATCACAACAATATTTCAAGATTTTTCCACTAATTACAAGTATCATAAAACATTCCTAGTGGGTTTCTACAAGTTCTCAAAATAAGTTACGAGGAAGACCCATTAAGGAAGCATAATTACTTTTACTGATCTACTAGGGTTTAACACTGTTTGTTGTTTTGGTGAAAATATTTTACTCACCTGATAAGACAAGGAAAGTTTTCAAATCTACACCCATATTACCACAAGATACCACCAACCAAGCAATCAAAATGACAAGGAAATATTTTAACTATAAGAACACCACATACTCATTAGAAGCGTCAAATGTAAGCAGACAATCAACCATCTTATTCAACATGGCTTTACAACCAAGAGTTATAGTTTCACAAGAGAATCACATTATAAAATACCACCGAGATTAAATTATCAAGGTCTAATTACACTATCATCACCAACGTCATGGTCCAAAAGACTCAAAGCATCCATAAGTGTCTCCACGTAATCCAAAATTAATAGGTCATAGAGTATTATTCATAGTAACTAAAAAAAGTTAAGGAAAGGGTAGACTTATTTATAGGTCAAGAGGGCAAACAGACACACTTAATTTACACACAATACTCGAATGGGATTAAATCTAACCATAATTACCAAGATGCATACAATCCTCAAGTCACTACTTAATATAATGAAATGAGGAACTCTTGATAAAACTTAGCATGCCATCAAAGAGAAGCCACTACCGACAAAACAATTTTCCACTAACATCCACAGCCAGCCAAAAGCAAACCGATCCCACCATAATTCATCAACCCACAATTAAACACCTCTACTCCAACGAGGTTCAAGCTCTTATTGGATTGTAAGAGAATCACCACCACCGCTAACAGATACCAACTAGAACACACAACACAACAAACTCTCTTCCCAACAAGGTCAAGTAATGAAAAGGTCACTCTAAGATCCTAGATACACTCAAGGTTCCATGCATCTAAAACCAAGGCATAACTTTAAGCACCTAAGAGGACATTCAAGACACCTAGGGTGTACCCCCATATGAAAAAATGTATGAATACAAGTAGCATAGAACCAGATCATCAACATGCAAGAAGAAATCCACGTAACGTTTAGCTAAGCCCAACAACATAACGAGCTCCAAGTCACCAATCAAAATAAAGTCCAAGAAATATCACCAATCGAGGAAAGTGGCTAAGTAGCCACATTGCAAAGTCTAAAAATTCTCACAAAAATATAAATAACTAGAAGAGCCTCAGAGCTTCTCAATCCAATCATAAAATAAGATGCTAGTCCTTGATAAAATGACACAAGTTTACGAATGTAAAATACAAAACATTAACACCACATTCACTTCGCAGCCCTTCATGGCCACCAATAGGGGTACTCTACCTCGAGGTTAGTTCCAAGGACACATGTGCAGGATTGGGTCATAAACTACACCCAGACTTAATGTCCACTCTCCCATATGGGTAAAAAAATGAAAAAATGACAACCAGACCAACTTTCCTAACTACTGAAGGAAGGAAGCTCTAAGTAGCTTCTAATTAACTCTTCCCGACCCTAGGACACAACCACTATTGTCCAACCACAAGATTCACACCATACAATTTATCATTCCAACAACTCCAATAAGGAAGGGTCTCAACAAAGGGCTTAACACATCATATAATTAAATCAAGTTTTAGGACTTGTAAAACAACACATTTTCAAAGGGGAACCAAGTTTCCACTACACTAGAAGTTCACAAAAATCAATTTAATTTGACATTCTTAGTTACTCGGGTTCAGAACAAAACACCACTGAGCGAGTACAACAATTCAAACAACTTATTATTTTATTATTATTTTAATTTTGGTAGTTCAAATGAACAGAGTAATGTAATATTTCTTCATATGCATTTCTTTTTCAATTTTCAAACAAGTTTATTTTCTTAGATTCAAAAGTGTGCTATGCTTACGCATGTCTCAAGTTTTCTAGTGTGCCCAAGGGTCCAAGCTTTAAACCTGTGGCTCGATACCAAGTGTAATGCCCACTAAAATAACCCACTTGAGACCCATGAACAACCTAGGTTTAGTTAGAAAATTATGGAATAATTTTTTTTTAAAGTGTTAATGGCCAAAGTCTCAAGGACAATTAAATTCAACTGATAGCTTTTCCCATTATAATAATTAATAATTCCACATTATAAAGCAACAAGTGTAATATGTCCACACCTAGCTCAAATCTCCTTAGGGATTAATTTAATCACTGATTACATTGACATTCTAGCTAAATATTCCCTGATTAAAATTTTAGGTTAAGGGACCAAAACAATTAAATACCCAAGGTATTTAATTCCACAAGATCTAAGACAAGAGAAAGGTTTAATTACAGTGGGGAAAAAGAATACATATTTAAAATCATCATAGTAAATTCTTACTTACCCACTCCCAAAACTCGGTTAAAGATTCAATTTGATTTTTTCCATGATTAACACAATTAAAACTTCTTGAAAACATTCCCATTAGATAGGGAATTTCCTCACCTTTCCGGTGATATAAAGAAGTCCTCCTAACTCCTCATATTTCTCAAGTTATGGACCGGCGGAACTTGGGGTGAAAATTTTCCCAAGAGCGGGCTCCGGGTAGACTGGGAAGAAATTTTTCCCAACTCAGTGCCTACTGAGAATTCAGAGAGAAAATTCACCCAGGAGAAAAGCGGACCGGTGGAGTGGGGAAGAAATTTTTCCCGATGCGGGTGGTAGAGCGGGAAGGCATTTAGCGCTTTTACCCTTTTGGGACAAAGCGCATTTTACACCCGCACCTCCACCGAATGCCCAGGGAGGCCACGTGGTAGCTCTTTATTGGCTGCGAGTCAGCAGTGGGCTCATGGGATAATTTGGAAATTGTGCCCAAAAGTTTTCTAACTTTTTAGGGCTTAAAAAGATCCACTCCTCTGCTGACGCCTCGTGAAGCCACATGGCAGACTCTGATTAGGTCATGTGAGTGGGCGGAGCTGCGGTCAAAATGTACAAAGTTTTCCAAATTTATTTTTGAAAGTGCTTAAGGTTAAAACCGATCCGAGCCTCCACCGATGCCCAATGAAGCCACGTGTCAATCAATGATTGGTTACGGGGTAGCGGGGCGCATGGAGGAAAAATTGCCAAATTAACTTTTTGGACTTAGATCATTTTTAGACAAAATGAAGGCTTGCGGATTAGTGGAGCAACGGGAAACTTCATGACTTTGTACCTTTTGGGAAAAAAAAAAAAAAAAAAAAATTTTCTGGGAAAAGTTTTAGCCCGTGGGTCCACCCAAGAATATTTTATTCATTTAAAATTTGACAGTTAGATTATTTTGAGCCCGAAATGAAGTAAAAACTTTAGAAGGCCATAACTTTTGATTGGGAACTCAGTTTTTTTGAAAACGAGGACTTTCTAGAAAGCTCTCAATGTCCTCTTTGCAAAAAACCTTAGGAATTTGATTTTGATAAAGTTTAAAGGGTCATTTTGAGAAAACGTCTTTCTGTCACTTAGAAAGTGAATTGGTATTTTTAACTTACCAATTTTGTTCAAAATTTGTCGTTAATTCTTTTTCCATTTGCCAAATAGGCATGGAGGATTTTACTTGGAAGATTTTTAGGATAGATTGCAAGGTTAAGTTTACTTGATTGATTTGCATTCGAAATTTATCAATTTTATACAACAAGAAGTCTGTAATTTTCCTTTTGTCGATTCAAAAGGATCTGTTTTACATTTATCATCTTTTAAGTATTATAAATCATTCCGGATCCAATGTAACTCATTAAGTTGATTCGAATCAACATATTCAAATGCCAAATTACAATTTCGATTTTTAAAACTTTCATTTCTAAAGAACAAAGCATTATGACATTTCTTCATATGTATTCATTTTTTCATCTTTCCAATAGAGATTTCAAATTACATTCAACAATCAGATTTCCAATGAAAGAAATATCATTTGAAGAAAGTAACCAATTCTATTTATATAGATCAAAACAACTTTACAATCACAACACTTTCTCTTTACATTCCTTTTTACAAATAGAATATCGAGTAAATTTCTTTCACATTCAAAAGGGATTTTTTTCCCAAAACATAGTAACTCTTCAGACAAAATGTGTATTAAATTGTCATCTACATCAAGTGGGGAAATGGTTTACAAAAGTAGTTTCACAAGGGATTGTTAGAACTTCCTTCTTCTTCCTCAATTACAATATACATAATACAATTTCTTCCACATTTATTCAAAACCAAAGAACAATAGAGTATATCTCTTTCACAATTCAATTTACAACTTTCATAGCCCATGCATACCATCTTTCCATCACAGTATAATGTACAAGTTCATCCACTTCAAAGTGAGAAGGGTTATAATAAGATTTCATTTCACAAGGGACCACAAACTATCTTTTCCTTGCTCCATAACAGAAACATGCATACTCCTCATTCTTCCAATTTGATCACAACAGGAGTAGGGGAAAGGCAACTCTCTCCACCCAACCAAGACATCCAATGAAGAGGAGAAGCCATCCTTCTTCATTGGCCCCCGAGCCCCAACCACAAAGCAATAAAATATGTGATCCAACTCATGGCAACAACAGGCTTCCACAAAACATACAAGCAACATTTTCATAAAGAAACACAGTCTCAAACAGAATGTAGTTTACAACTACATTAAAACATGAAAAATAATACAAATGCTTCATCAAGCAAGCCAAAGGAGCAAGAAGCTATGGGGGATGCAACTTATGCCTCTCAAAGGGAAAATGGACATCACCACCGAGAACAACCCACCATATATAATATATATATATATATATATATATATATCATTTCAAAACCCTGTCATGCCCTTATGCCTCCCCCAAGTACCCTTATTCCTCACATTTTCTTATGTCTCCCCAACCTCTTATGGCACCCCATAACGAGTAAAGAAATGCAAGCTATTTCTTTGTAAGGTGGAACCCAAATCCCAACTCCTCCACCCTTATACCTCCCTAAAACCACTTGTGCCTCCCAAAAATAACCCCATAGTCTTCTCCTACACCATTCCTAGGCCATCTACCCAACAACCCACAATATATACCAAAACATTCACACAAGAACATTTACATATATACAAGAAGAGCATTTCAAGAGCCAAGCTCCTACCTCTCCATGATGGAGTCGTTCCAAGTTCCAAAACAAAAAGCTTTATCCCAATGCAACCAATCTAAAACAGCCAAACACAAGCATGCAACAATATTCCAAAACTTCTCCAAGCAAGAGCTCCCAAAACAAGAAACATTCACCCAAAATGAAGTCTCCAAAAGTGAAGCAACCCAAAACAAGGCAAACAATTCAAATTTTATAGAAGAGGAAGAGAAGAGGATGAGGTGGATCCATGTAGGATGCCACATCACACATCCTCAACCCCAACCCCAAAATTCAACTTCATTCTCCAATGCATAATAAATAAGTGGGTGAATAATATGAAAGTTTACTTACACACTCAAATCCAACCCACACCCCAAAGGACTGAAATTAAAACATGTAAGAAAAGTGCAATTAAAACCTACAATAAGTCTTCCCAAAATGCATAATAAAAGTCTAATTTAAACTCCCCAACCATAGGTATAGTTGGTAAATAAATTTAAGAGGTATGTGACAAGTTTAACTTGTCCCACAAGCCTCAAAAAATAGTCTCCAAGGAAAAATTCAAATTTCTAAGAAGGTGGAGTGTTTTACACTCAAGAGTTAACTTACACATCACTTACAAGGTCACTTACACATTACTTACACGTTCTTACAACACTTTAAAGCATGGCCAACAACTCTATTAATTACATTCTTATGACATCTTTCAATTAATTAACTAAATAATATGATTCTCACAATATTAACACCACATTAAATAAATAATGAAAGGGTAAGTGCACCACATAAAACACATGCAAATTTTTTTAAAAAAGGGACCAAATAAAATAAAAACATAAAATCCCTTGGTCACATTTAAAGGTGATTCCCCCAGGGAATCCCTAAAAAAAATACAAACACACACAACAAATACTAGTTACTATGGTGACCTTGTTGAATTCATCTAGAATTCCAATGTGGTTGGTCTCAATCCCCTGATGTTTGTTGTGATATTTTTAACCCGCACAATACAAATACCCCTTCGCCTCTCGTGGCCATATCGAACATCCAAATGAATATAATATAATTTCAAAATAATCAATATATATATATATATATATATATATATATATATATATGAATCACAACAACATCTAGACAATCAACAATATCACTGCAATTTCATCAAGAATTATATAATCATCAATTTTAAATTCAATTTTCTCGGTCTACTCAATATATCCAAATATCATATGTCCTAACAACATCCATATATATATATATATATATATATATATATATATATATATATATATATATATATATATATATATATATATATATATACTATAATCTATGTCAACAACATGTCAACATCTATATCTAACAATCATCCTACATCATATATGAATCGAGTCAACAATAATCCATGATTTGACATCTAACACCATACTAAATCAAAATTATAATAATGTCCATAATACATTAGTAGTATCATGATCAATATCCAAAGTGTCGAAGGGAAGTGAGCACTACACAAGACGCTAGCACCCAAGTTCCCTCATCCCCTCTAGGCACCCCGATCTCTTTGTATCTTGCTCACCCCTTTTGGGTTTTTTTATGTTTTGGGCATATTGTTTTAGTATGGGTCAACCTTTTAGTGTTTAATTACGAAATTCAAACAATGAAATCATATAAATACAAAGCTATGTGACCATAATAAAGGACCAAGTTCTAAGCATTTAATATCATCGCCTAAGGTTGCATCCAAAGGCTGTCTAAGAGCATCAAAGAATCCATCTAGATATCATTCAAGGGACAAGGGATTTGCATCTTCTGCATACACTTCATAGGAGGGAAAGTTCATTTTTACATACACACATCTATTTACATTGCTACATCTAGCTATTGTTTGTTATCAAGTGCATCTTGCACAAGAGCCTCCTAGGGCACAATTCTACACACATGCACACAAAAATACATGGAGTCTGAGATATAGTGCAACACTCGGTTGTAATTTCACTATATCAAGTGACCGCCGAGGTGAATCGACTCCCCATTTGCATCTTTTTCTTTTTAGGATTTGATGTGTTTTAAGGTTTTGTAGGAGATCATTTATTTTGCAAGTTACAAGAGAATTTTTTTTCGGATGTAGTGTGACACACAAGCGATAAAAAAGTCAAGGTGACATTAGTATGACACAAGAAAATATGATTCTAAATTTTTTCGGAATCATAGGCTCCCAGGAAGAATCTAGCACTTAGGTTCCCTTGACCCAATCTAGGCACCCTGTCTAGACATATCTCGATAAATTGAAAAATTTATCGTGCACACTGCAAAAATTTCCTCCTCCTTTTCATCAATCTTCTAGTATAGCATACTTCAAGATCAATTACAAAATAATCTAAGTCTTCTAGGGTTTCATATTTCTTTAACTTATTACTTATATCAGATTTGTACTTTATTATTTTATTTATCACATGTGACTATGCAATTAGGATTTTATAGATTCAATATTTGTTAAATCATTTGGTGAATCCATCTCATTTAAATACTCTAGTATCCTCATTTTTCTTATTTCATGGCTTCTCAAGCTCCTCAAGTCCCCTTATATCAATTACTTCAAATGCACCCATCTTGCAAAGATGCTCTCCAAAAATCCGTACACTCTATGTGTCTACCTCTTGATACACCACATGCTCGAGTTAATGTTATCTTCAACTCGCCTTTCGATTTATCTCTTGGTTCTACTTCCAATCAATCTATTTGCAAATATATTCTAGCTTTACATTATTTATTTCAAGATAAATTTCTAGCTATGGAATCATGATCACATCTCTTAAATCTGAAATTCAACATCTTAAGGACACTTCTCAGGATCATACTAGTTCTTCTTCTCATCCTCATTCTATGACTTATACATGTTCTCATATCAGTGAACCTCAAATATTTCTTCTCCCGTGCTTCTCAAGTTAGATCTCAATGATAAGCAATAAGATATTATTCCTCAACTACTCACTCATCAATTGATCAACTTGCCATCTACTCATTGTTATCCTCCTTATCGGCTTGAAACATATCAAGGTCCTCCATATTGCAAGAATCATCGAATCAATATACACAATGACAATGATTTCCATGCTCTTAAACAAAATATTGACTACTTTATGTGTTATGTTTTATCTCATTTGTTGTACACAATAATACTGCTACATCTCAATGGTTTCCTAAATATAATTCATCTATATCTCATGAGCTTAATACCATCATTACTAATGGAAGTCAAGAACCTCCTAATGGGCATTCCTCTAAAAATTAGTCTAACTCCACCTCCACATAAGTTGATTATGAAATTACCAAGTCCATCTAAGAAACCGCCTCTCAAAATTAGTCTAACACCTCCTCTACTCAAGTCATCTATGACATTACCAAGTCAAACTAAGTAACCGCATCCAAAAATTAGGCCCCCTCTTCTCCTATCAAGTCTTCTACATTGACATCAATCTCACATAAGCTCCAAAAGATCACTTTTGTCAAAGAAACTACTCCTTATATTTATGGTCAAGACACATTTCAAACTCTACCACCATGGCATAGTCCTACTATTGCTTCTGCTACTATCAGATTGGCCCTCTTTTTATCATGACACAAATGATGCTCTCCCACAATGGCATGGTATCTCTCACATCGCTGCATAGATATCCATCATTGGAACACTTAGGGCATCATGCTTACTCCCCACCCTTGTAGTACTATCAATTGTCTCACATTTCTATTATTTTTCATCATGTTTCACATCTATTCTTCTTCATGCATTGTATACACATTAATACACACAATTTGTATCGTCACTTCCCTATGAAGCACTCTAGTTCCATGGTTCATACTCAAATTCCGAGGGTCTAAATTTGAAATAGACCTCACCTTATCTCACACTCTTCACACTCTATGCTTCATTGATCTATCTTTCTAGCACATAACTCCCACTATTTTCGAGATGACACACTCTTGTTCTATGGTTAATTCTTGATTGTCAAGGGAATTTTATAAATGAACGTCATTTCACTCATACATACACATTCACTCAAGGGGCACACTATTCCTATCACATTCATCTTGCATTCTATTTCATTCCACTCGAATCACAACATATTGCATATATTGGTTGCATTTACTCTTGCTTACTTATGCTTACATATACACTTTGCTTACTATGCTAGTTAGATATTTTGTATGTCATTATATTTTCTATATACACATGTGCATTCACTTGTTCTTGAGTTGTGAATGCATACTTTCCATAGATTCTTGCATGCAACATGTATGCTTGGCACTATACCTCTTACCAGCCTCACCGATCTCCTAGGGGCATCTACATTCATACATATCATAGGTGTTGTTAATATATTACATGCTTACTTTCCACTTTTACTAGCACACTTTTCTATCGATATATACATGTCTTGACATAATTTCTATCTTTCTAACATGCTAATGATTGCTTCATGTGTAGTAATTGTTTTACAGGAACTATTTTCCACCATGGTTATCTGATACTTTGCTTGTTATTGTTTTCCATTATATGACAATGTTTGTGGGATTTTCCTTATCTCTTGCTTGTTCATTTCTTGTATGATTTTGGCATCTTTGGCCCTAATTTTCTTGTGACATTGTGAGTAATGTCCCATGTTTGCAAACCGATTTTCATGGTCTACATTATCTTCTTGCTTGCTATATAACAAGAATAATCCTATTCGATCTAGTAGTTGACTGTAGTTATTTTTGTATTTTCTAGGGGATATTTTCAATGTCTTAAGGACTTCTTGGTAAAAACCTTATTTAAATCATACTATGAAAACTTTTGAAAGGAAACACACTGAAAGCTTTGCTGAAAGGAAACACACTTTGCAAAATGGAAATAAACACACTTGCTTTTGAAATAAACACACTTGCTTTTGAAATAAACACACTTGCTTTTGGAAATAAACACACAACTTAGAGTGCTTAAAAATGGTTGCAAGAAGAATAAGAATCTATCTAGACACCTGTAGGAATGAGTATACAACAAAGTTTAACTAGAAGAATTAAAAGTGATACAAAATTAACAGATCTAAACTATTTTCTTAGGAAATATAAATACCAAATAGATGAATATCCTTGGTCCTTGGGGAGTGGGCCCTTGCTCCTCCTTGAATCAAGGATTTAACAACTTAGAATTCTCTCAAACAGGAATGGCTATTTATTGATAAAACATTCGGTATTACAAAACATATTGGATCTGTGTACTTTGATCTGTATTACTTATTCTATATCTATATCTATCTTCTATCTTCTTTCTTTATCTATTTATATATTATATATACATTTATATACATTTACAATCATAGTTGTCTCTACGATTATGATGAAATCGAATCATGCCCAAAATAGATGTTGACTCGGATTGTGGCTGATCAGACAACTATAAGATAACTATCCCTAGATCTGCGATCGAAATCTTCTCATCCTTTCCTGATTGAAAGGGTCGTTGATGCTAAATCACCGGATGTGGTTAGAATAGATAAACTTCCATCGGTTCCGGAACTTTAGAGAAGTTCCAGAACCATAGGAAATCATTAAAGATCAAAACCGTGAGAGTTTCGGAGCTATACCAGGAGTTTTGAAACTAAGTCCAAAAATTCCGGAACTAAATACTAGAGTTCGGAACTAAGTCCAAAGTTCTTAGAACTAGGTGATGAAGCTTGTGAATGTGTAATGGAGTTCTGGAACTAGCTTGGAAGTTCGGAACTAAGCCGTATTGGAACAGATGCTACCAAAACATGTTGAACGCTACATACTTCATTTCTTCACCGATTAGACCTGCTTTATTACAAAACTAAATTTCCAACACACTTCATCAGGAATTTTAGAGCTTTTAAACGTTAGAATCACAATCAATCAAAAGATGGAAAATTACATCCTAACTCATATCAGATCAAATAAAAGTCACAAAATGCAATCAAACTTAATAAAAAGGAGAGTAAGATGAGATCATTTATTGTACATTTAATGGGCATATTCTGCCTCATCATTTCCCCCATACTTACTTGTTTGTAAGTCCCTTTACAAACTTTATTCTTCAAAATTGGGGTTATGTGTTCTGCATTCCATTTGATTTCTCAGATCAAATGGCTGAAACTGGATATCCCAATGCTTAAACTTAGAGGTACTATACCCTACTCCTACTTCTATTTTCCTCTTCCACTCTTCAAATTGAGTAGGATCTTGAGGTTCTCTATTTTTCCAAGGAGACATGGGGGTGAGAAGTAGAGGGGGCCTTGTTCACATTCCCATCCATATGTGCCCATAGGTCTCATTGATCTGAGGAATTATTGTGCATAAAGCTTTTGCTCTTTCTAAACTCCAGATCAGATTTGTAGGGGATATTACTTCCCTTCTTCTCAAGGAAACCATAAGAAGTTCCCACCTTTTCAAGCATCCCTCATAAATATCTTCAAACTTCTCCTCCTCATAGGAGGTAAAGGTATCAATACTTTTTGTAAGCTGGAAAAATAATGTATCTTGAATCGTTCATCAAAGGCATGAGTTCTAAAATGTATGAAGAAGGCAGAAGGTTTACCATAGTGAGCCCTCATGCAGAGACCAGTTGAGCTAGCTTTCAATAAAAACTCAGAATCCCTTTCCTTCCATGCAATCTGATTTTGCAGAATAGAGACAAATGCATTGAGCTGACTTTCCCCCACATACAAATTGATCATAAATCCTGTGTTTTTTTCTAGCATCAGATTACAAAGATAGAATTCACATAGAAGATTTTTCTACTCAGGACTGGCTAAAGAATAAGTTGTCATGAATTCAGATTCATCTTTTAGTTCATGTGGAAGTCCACATGCAATCCTTGATAGCTGCCAATGAATGAATTGTTCTTCCAAAAACACACTATATGCAGGAGAGGGCCTCCTGCAGGACAAGCAATTTTTCACTCATAATGCAGACCATCTATATTTTTGCAAGACATTTATATTTGTCTCCTTCTTCCTTATAAAAATTTTCTTCCCACTCTTTTCTTTCCTTCTTTTCTTCTTCCATCTTGGTCTTCAAATCTTCATTGGATGTTTTAGCTTCTTTGAGTTCCCTGCAAGTGTCATTCCATAGTTGTTTGAGTGGAAAATAAGTTAACTCAGTCTGTGCAGAGACTGTGGACACAACATTCTATTTTCTAGAAGTTTGACATTCTTCCTCTTTCTCTATCAGCTATTTTTTAATTACTAATAATTCCTCAGTCCTAACTACAAGCTGAGTTGTTAGCTCTCTCAATGAGCATTTCCCTCTGTTCTAATTTGAGTTTGAGGAAATCCAATTCCTCATCCTTTTCCTTGATAATGAGCTCTGCTCTAGACAAGAACAGAGCCTGTTTAACTTGATGTTTTTCTTCTTCCTCTAAAATTTCTTGGGGAGTTGAGCATTCTTCTTCTATCAAAGGAAATTTACCTTTTCATCTCCAGGATGCCAACTCTTCTTCTTCATGTGATAATGTTGATGGTTCAGCCAATTCTTGAAAATCCTACTCCTCAAGTCTCTCATCTCCTTTGTCCATCTCAGCTTGGCTTGGTTCAGGAGGAGTCATGGCCATGCTGCCCAAAATATCAACAAGCTTCTTTTTCCATCTTTTCCTATTCACTCCTTCCCTCTGGGGATTTCCCTTGACCTCTTATGAATTTTCCTTCTTTGGGGAATTTCAACATGCCCAATGTGGATTTCCTTCTAGAGCTTCTTCTTACTTTTGTTTCTTGCTCTTGCATGGGTGAACTATCACCATCAGAGATAGATATTAGCTCCCCTGTAGCTACTGCTGCAGAAGAAGGAATTTCCTTCAAAGGCACAAGGTTCTTTTTTGATCTTTCTCACAGATCTTCTTCTTTTTGGTATATTCTCTCTTCCCACTTCCTTTTGTTCTTCTGCAGGGGCATCAATTTCCAAATTAGTTGAAGGAGAAAATGGAGTTGGTATTGTCCTCTGATAATATCAGGGTTTTTCTTAAACTTGCCAAGAAACTTTTCCCAAATTTCTTCTCCATTTTTCTTTGACAAAAAATGGTGTTGGCATACCAAATGAACTAACCCATGATGCCTGATTGTCCCAACACCCCAGGAATACCTTTGGGCCATGGTCTGGATAGAATAAAAAAGAAACCCTGGAAGGTTTACTATGTATTCTGGTTTTGTGGCTCCATATCTCAGATATATGAGCATCTTCAGGACTTCTTTTCCTACGGACCCAAATTGACCATCACAGGTTAAATACTTCACTATCCAAAATGCTACCCTATCAAAGGGTTTGGGAAAACTGGCCCTTCTGACCCCTTTTATGATTTTCTTTGTGTTGTAAATGTATTGGGGTTCAGTTTCCCCTTCTTGTAGTAGGGTTTCAACCAGTTCTTTCAAGGTCCCTTTGGCAGGATGTGGGACATGCACAATTGGCACCCTAGACACATTACTTATTGTATTCACAGAAAAAGGAATAAAAATATTTCTAACCTTTGTCCTGGATTGCTCTAGGTTTATGATGAATTCTCTTACTAATTCATCATTATACTTTGAAAACTTTTTTCAGAACTCTAGCCATCCTGCATGCTCAAAGATAGATGCCACTTCTTCATCCACGAGTAGCTAGGAATCATCCTCTGTTCCGATTTCTTTTTAATCCCCATATCGACTCAAATTTGATTTCCTTTGATTCTGTGCAAATCAGCTTACAGGGGCTTCTTGCTTAGCTTTGTGGAACTGATGATTTTAGCTATGGAACCTCTGTTCTTAGCTGTGGAACCTCTGTTCTTAGCTGCGGAACACAAACCTAATTCACTTCTTCTCCCTCAAAATTTCTCTGCAACTATTTCATTTGATTTTGCACTAATGATTACTCATGATAACTATGCCACCACTTATTCCATCCAAATCATCTTCATGATTACTCACTTTTAATCATAATGTATAAATAGATGACTCATCATACCAACTTTTAAATCAAGTCTAATCACACATGCAAACTTTTAATCTAACCTTAAATAAGTTAAAAGATATAATTACCATCCTTGATGATGTAATCCTTTTGTTATGATGACTCATCATTCCTACAAGTGGAACAAAAAAATGGTTAGAAAAGACAGTTGGAATTCCAAAGAATTCCCTTTTATTTGAATTAGCCATTTGAGGAGATCAACCACCATTGCTTGGTTTTCAATTGACCTCTGAGAGAATTTTTTTTTTTTTTTTTTTTTTTTTTTTTTTTTTTGGAAGAGAAATGCCATTTACTAGTTTTCATTTTCTTCCCTTTATTCTGGATCTATCATCTAGTTATTTGATCATTTTGGAAGAACTGGGTTCTTCCATATGATCAAATTCTTTATCTGCTTCAATCTTCCTCAAGAATTCATCCTTAGTAGGAGGCTTCCTATAGAGTTTTAGCCTATGTCCATTGACCAAGAGTGTTCTTCTGCTGCCATCAATGGGAAGTAACTGAATAGAACCATTGTCGAATATCTTCTCAATCTGATAGGGTCCCAACCATCTGGTTCTCAATTTTCCCTTGAATTGTTGGTACTTAGAATCAAACAACAATGCCCAGTCTCCTACTTTGAATTTCCTTTTCTTGATATGTGTGTCATGCCATTGCTTCCTTTGATCTTGGATTATCTCTATCTATGCTGAAGTGCTTCCATCCTCAATTCATCCAATTCATTGAGTTGAAGGATTCTTTCCTTTTGAGCTGCATCCAACTCAATACCCACCTTAACTTGTTGTCCTCAATGTTTGTAGTTCAAACTCAATGGGCAACAAGGGATTTTTCCCATAGACTAACTCATATGGTGAAAACCTGTTGTAGTTTTCCAAGTTGTATTATAAGCCCAGACAACTTCAGGTAGTCTCTTTACCCAATCTTTTCTCCCAGCTTCAACTATTTTGGTAAGGATGTTTTCCAATTCTCTGTTTGTTACTTCAGCTTGTCCATTTGATTGTGGGTGATAAGGAGATGACTTCCTATGATTGATTTGGTAATACATTGTGAAATATTGGATCATATTAGACATAAATTGTGGTCCCTGATCTGAAACTATGCTCCTTGGTGCTCCAAACTTTACCATAATTTTGTGCCAAAGGAAATCAACAACTGCTTCTTCAGTGGCATTTGTCAATGCCTACACTTCTGCCCATTTTGTCACATAGTCAGTACACACAAGAATATATTCCTTTCCTTGTGAAGGAGGATTAAAGGGACCAAAAAATCCAATCCCCATCTCTCAAATGGTTCAATCACTACTTGAGGTTGAAGAGGCATTTCATTGGTGAAAGTTGGTTGTCCCATCCTTTGACAAGGATCACACCACTTGATATATCTCTTCACATCCTTGTACAGAGATGGCCAATAATAACCAGTGCCAAGTATCTTATGAGTTGTTCTTTTCACTTGAATAGTGTCCTCCACTTGGTTCATCATGACATGCTTAGAGGATGTCAAAGATTTCATCTTCTCTTACACACTTCTAAAAAAACAAATCAGGACCACATTTAAATAGCATTCCATTTAACCATTTGAATTGTGCACTTGGTTTTGATTAACTTCTTTATTTGTTTCTTAGTGAAAGAAGGAGGAAACTTCCCTGTTGCAAGATAATTTTCCATATCAGCAAACCATGGTGTAACTGCTGAAATAACAAAATAGTTGTTCATCTGGAAAGTTATCCTTGACTTGATCTTGCTCCCCTATAGTGGTTAGTCTTGACAAAAAATCAGCTACCACATTAGATTTACCTAGATTGTCCACAATAGTAATATCAAATTCTTGTAAAAGTAATAACCATCTAATTATTCTTCCTCCAACCACTGGTTTGTTCATTAAATATTTAATTGTTGAATGATCTGTGTACAAATATTTTGTACCCTGTAATGTAATGTCTAAATTTATTGATTGCATAAATCACAACAAGAAATTCTTTTTCAGTGGTGGTGTAATTCTTTTTAGTGGGAGTAAGATTTTTACTAAGATAATAAATAGCATACATTTTTCCTTCTTCATCTTTTTGTCCCAAAACTACACCAATGGAATTATTTGAGGCATCTGTTTGGATATGAAATGGATTTTCCCAATTAGGTCCTCTCAATATTGGGGCAGTGATTAATTTTTCTTTAATTTCTTCAAAAGCATGTTGACACCTTTCATCCCAAAGAAATTCACAGTCCTTGGTTAGAAAATTAAACATGGGGGCAGAATTTTACTAAATATTTGATAAAGCACCTATAGTACCCAACATGTCCTAAAAATGACTTGATATCTATGGGGGTCTAAGGAATAGGTAAATCTGAAATGATCCTAATTTTGTTTTGATCAACTTGAATTCCTCTTTTTGAAATATGGTGTCCTAATACAATCCCCTCATCAACCATCATTAAACACTTTTCATGACTAAGAGATAGATTGTGTTGTTCACATCTTGTTAACACTCTGTCTAGATTTCTCAAAGCATCATCAAATGTATCTCCATGTATAGTGAAGTCATCCATATATACCTCACACAATCATTTTGTTAGATCAGCAAAGATTGCAAGTACAACTCTCTAGAAAGTTGTAGGAGCATTGCATAAGCCAAATGGTAACACCCTATAGGAAAAGGTACCCCATGGACATGTAAATGTAGTTTTGTCTTGATCTTCAGCAACAACTCTGATTTGATTGTATCCACTAAAGCCATCCAAGAAGGAAAAGTATTGTTTACTTGAAAGGTTGTCTAGGACTTGATCTATGAATGGTAAGGGAAAATAATCTCTCAGTGTGGCTTTGTTCAGTTCCCTATAGTCAACACATATTCTCCATTTTCCATTCTTTTTAGGAACAATTACAAGAGGAGATACCCACTGACTATCTGAGATAGGGTAGATAAAACCTACTTGTAATAGTTTTTCAATTTCTTGTTTGACTATATCCCTTAAGGCTGGGTTAATCCTTCTCTGAGGTTTCCTAACTTGGTTTAACATTTTTAGTATAGATGTGATGAGTGCAGATACTTGGGTGAATTCCCTTCATGTCTTTTGTAATCCCAAGAAAAATATTTAGTATGATTTTTAGAACATCAAACAATTTAGCTTCTTCATCATCCTTCAACCAGTTGTTAATGTTCAAAATTTTACCCGGTTGAATCTCAACATGCTTGGTTCCATGTGTGATGAACTGATTTGTTGAAAGGGTTCCATTAAAGTATTTAGTGGACATGCATGTGGTAACAACATATGATATGTAGCAACATCTCCAAAAGTTCCTTGAGATAGAATATTGGAAAAAGGACAGTAAGGAGAATTATGATACTTATCTCTTTGTAGGTCAAACTCTTCATCACTGCTACTTTCCAGAAATTCTTCACCATTCCTTGATGTATTTGAAACTGAAGCTACTGATTCTTCCTCTCCCCATGAGAAATCTCATTCCTCCAGAGTGAAATTATTTTCAATCACAGAGAACCATTGTTGTCGTGATTCCAGAACTAAATATGGTGGTTCCGGAACTAAATGTGGTGGTTCCAGAACTAAATGTGGTGGTTCCGGAACAAAGTTTTCATAGGTTCCAAAACTATGGTCACAGGTTTCGAAACTATTTTTGATTTTCGAGGACGAGGATAGCTGGTGCTCATTCAATGGTGGATTAATCATCTCTTCTACTTCTCTTACGTGATCCTGCAATGTGATCATAGCCAAAGAAGACAAATTTTTCTTATTAGTATCAGGAGAATCAACCCACAATTGTTCTTGATTGTCAATAAAAGGTCATGCAGAAGGATATAAGGAAATTTTCTTAGAGTTCTTACCATTCGAGATAGTCATATCACCTACCTGCAATCAATTAAGGCAAAAACTATAACTAACCATGGTCTACCCAAAATAATGGGATAACCCAATGTTTTACCTTTTGGCTGTAGTATAAGGAAGTCAACTGGATATTCCCATGACTCCACCATAACCACCACGTCTTCAATAATCCCTTCTAGTTTTTCTACAGATTGGTCTGTCATCTGTAATATGGTATTAGTAGGTTGTATACCCATTAATGGTAATGTTTTCAAAGTGTCCACTATCATTTATAGCCACTCCCAAATCTACCAAAATGTTATGTATATCCTTATTCCCTATAGAGACAAAAATAACAGACTTCTAGGATCTCCGTATTTGGGAAGTAAAAGTTTTCCTGCTAATAAATCAACAAGTTTCCCATCTACTTTGATAGTCTTGGGGTATTGTTTCTTCCTTCCAGGATTTTTCAAACATAACATTTTGATTAATTTGTTCAATTCTAGAATGTCCTTAATTGCTTGTAATAGTGGTATTTCAATATTCAATTTCCTTAGTTCCTGTACCAATTCAAACTCCTTGGTTTCTATAGCTTCTTTAAATCTCTCTGAAATGGAGTCTCAGTAGTGTCATTATCTGGCTCCTTTTCTTTTCTTTTTATATCCTCTTTTGGAACAACAATAGTACTAGGGGTTTCATTTTCTTCTATCATTTCAGTGATTATAATAGGTGGACTGCTAATTATTTTTCCAGATCTAGTTTGAATATCCTTACAATCCATGGCATTTAGATCAACTAATTTTTCTAGTTCTGTTCCATAAACAGGAGTTGTTTGTTTGTTTCTTGGGTTTGCTACTGGTTGTGCTTGGTATTTGCATTTGGACTATATTCTCAGTTTGTGAATTCTATGTAGGGGATCCCATGATGGCCTGTTGATTCTGATTTGGATATGTTTTCCTTGAGCATAATTACTAGGGTTCCATCTAGGTTGTGACCAAGCATAAGGACTTCCTTGACCAGCCCATGGTTGTTGATGTCCCTGAGCATACCAAGCTTGACTTGCCCAATCCTAAGGGTTCCATGTTGGTTGAGGTACCCAAGGTGGTTGTCCCCAATTTTTGGTACTATCTGAGCAGCCCATGGCATCATCCAGGGATTAGGAACTGATCTTGGCATAAACTACCCTTGGTGAGGTTGTCTCTAAACAAAATTCAATTCTTCTATTGTGGATGATGTACTTGGTTTGTTTAAGCTGATTCTTTATGACTGGGAGTAGAGAACAAGCATCAGTATCATGGTCTTTAGATTCACAGATAAGACATACTTCCATTTTATCCAAAGGACATTCTCTTATTGCATGCTTCTTCCTACATCTAGGACAATACATAGCCAATGGTTCAGTTTTGGCATTTTCTTTAGCTTGTAATCCATCCATAGTAGAGGTTAATTGAACTAAAATGTCTATTTTAAAGTTTTCTAACTCATCCATTAGTTTGTTCATATCTGGATTCAGACTTTTCACCAATTTTCCTTTTCTAGGTCCACCCCTTGTTCTTGGAATAGCTTCTACAAATCTCCTTAATTTCATTCATCCTTAATTGATCAATGTCTCCACCTCCTATCAAGTTAAGGGCTTCCCTAGATTCATCATCCAAACCCTTAAGAAAAATGGTTTTACTTAACTCCTCTTGAAGTACAAATCCACACCTTTTTCTCACAAAGAGGAATCTATCTAAATAGTCTTCTATATTTTCATCCTCCTCCTTGCTTGATTTTGAAGAATTCTTCCTTCCTATTTCTCCCTCTACAATAATCTTGGTATTTGTCTAGGAAGGTAGTTTCCATTTGTGCCCAAGTGGTAATAGAGTTGGATGCTAATCCCATGAACCACCTCATTGTTGCATCCTTCAGAGTGGATGGAAACAACTTGAGTTTTTGATTATCCATTTTGTAGTCATAGGTCTGACATAGTACCTTGAACTCAAACAGAAATTGGTCAGGGTCTTCAGATGACATCCCTCTAAATGTGGGTAAATGTGCAGGTGAGATATTTTTCATTGGTGTATCATCATCATCCAATTGGATTGGATAAGTAAAGGTCCTATCAGGTTCTCTTTCAGCTTCTCGTGCCATTTTAAAAATATTTTCCAAATTTTTCTCCCAATCAATGTGGTATGTGGTATGCCTTGGGAAGGTGAAAAATCAGGAGTAGGAGGTTGACTACTCAATTGAGAATCAAAACTCACCCTAAATGGATCTTGAGAAATAATCCTTCTCCTAAAAGTTCTACTTCCTTCAGGTGACTGATCTAAGAATTCCAAAGGTGGCAATTCTGTTTCTTGTATAACAGGGGATGATGGTGCCTCCAATTCTTGATCAACTTCCTTATTTGGACTAGAGGATGTTATGAATTCTTGTGAAGATGTTTTTGGGAGGAATCTACCCTTTGAGTCTCTTGGTCTACTCATAAATTTTATGATATAGTAGGGAAGATCCTTCAACTACTAGATGTATGATTGTTTCTCTTGTTAACACCTAATTAGAAAATTCCAACTAGTGTCCCTAAAATGGTGCCAAAAATGATGGGTGTCATTATTCCCTTCATTTAATCAACTTCCTGTTGATGTCATATTCAAACCAGGGGTGTGTCTAAAGCTATATGCAACAAGAATAATCCTTTCGATCTAGTAGTTGATTGTAGTTATTTTTGTATTTTCTGGGGGATCTTTTCAATGTCTTAAGGACTTCTTGGTAAAAACCTTATTTAAATCATACTATGAAAAAAACTTTTGAAGGAAACACACTAAAAGCTTTGCTAAAAAACACTTTTTGCTTGAAATAAACACACTTTGCTTTTGAAATAAACACACTTGCTTTTGGAAATAAACACACAACTTAGAGTGCTTAAAAATGGTTGCAAGAAGAATAAGAATCTATCTAGACACCTGCAGGAATGAGTATACAACAAAGTTTAACTAGAAGAATTAAAAGTGATACAGAATTAATAGATCTAAACTATTTTCTTAGGAAATATAAATACCAAATAGATGAATATCCTGGTCCTTGGGGGAGTGGGCCCTTGCTCCTCCTTGAATCAAGATTTAACAACTTAGAATTCTCTCAAACAGAATGGCTATTTATTGATAAAACATTTGGTATTACAAAACATATTGGATCTATGTACTTTGATCTGTATTACTTATTCTATATCTATATCTATCTTCTCTCTTTTTTTATTTATCTACTAGTAGTCTACTTATATATACATTTACAATCATAGTTGTCTCTACGATTATGATGAAATCAAATCATGCCCAGAATAGATGTTGACTCAGATTGTGGCTGATCGACAGGTTGTAAGATAACTATCCCTAGATCTGTGATCAGAAATCTTCTCATCCTTTCCTGATTGAAAGGGTCGTTGATGCTAAATCACCGGATGTGGTTAGAATAGATAAACTTCCATCGGTTCTAGAACTTCAGAGAAGTTCCAGAACCATAGGAAATCATTAAAGATCAAAACCATGTGAGAGTTCTAGAGCTATACTCAGGAGTTCGAACTAAGTCCAAAATTCGAAACTAAATACTGGAGTTCTAGAACTAAGTCCAAAAGTTCGAAACTAGGTGATGAAGCCTGTGAATGTGTAATGGAGTTCTAGAACTAGCTTGGAAGTTCTGAACTAAGCCGTATTGGAACAGATGCTACCAAAACATGTTGAATGCTACATACTTCATTTCTTTGACCGATTAGACCTTGCTTTATTACAAAACTAAATTTCCAACACACTTCATCAGGAATTTTAGAGCTTTTAAACATTAGAATCACAATCAATCAAAAAGATGACAATTACATCCTAACTCATATCAGATCAAATAAAAGTCACAAAATGCAATCAAACTTAATAAAAAGGAGAGTAAGATGAGATCTTTTCATGTTTTTACACACTTTTTACATAATTGGATTGAATGTGTAGACACCTAAAATCCACTTACATAGTTTTAATACTTAAATTGCACTAATTATCCTCTTTCCCATAAATTTAAGACACTTTGTCAAATAAACACCTCTTCTCCTCTCATTGGGTCAATTAATGACACTTTGCTAATTAACCATGATCTTCACTCTCTTTTGGTAAATTGATGGCACTTCATCAATAAACCACCATTTTCCCTCTATTCCCATTAATTAATTACATTTCGCTAATTAAAAATACTTCCTATCACTTAGGATGCCGATTAACGATGTTTTGTTAATTAATGTCCACTTCTACTTGGGTTAATTAATTACACTCGATACTCTAAATAAACAAATCCCCATTTATCGATCAAATTCCTCCCTTATATCCCCCAAATCATATTAATTTTCCTCTAATCAGCTTCTTTAAGCTTACCTCTATCTATTAATTAATCACACCCGATTAATTAATAACATCCCCAACTCCCATGAGTTGCTAATGACTAATTAAACTCTTCTAAATCAAGGTTACCTTTTCTAAAGCAACCTTATCTATTCCTAATCTTTCTTTACCGTTATCCCACATGCACTAAGATGTAAATATCTCTCAAATACGAAGGTTAGATAAAGACCCCTCCTCCTTCCCTTTCTTCTTACACCTCATTTGCATTAGTGAAATCTATATGCATTTTGATCTTGAGGAATTATCCATTGTTGGAAATAGCTTCTCCATCTTACATCCATTCTCTCAAATTGAAGAGCATGGAAAGATCCAAAATGGCCTTGTATTCATTTCTTGGTGAGATATCATCTTCAATTATTGAGGAAACAACACCAATTTGATTGCTAGGTGATCTAATTAGGTTCATTTATTAGGTAGCAATCTCAAAGAGTAGGAATGACTTGGAATTTAATGTATTTATCATGTTTATGCATTGTAGAAGTTGTTTTCCCTTAAGCTCTTATCTTAATGGTTATACAGTAGATTTGGCTTAGCTTTTAGACTACTAGGTGTTAGTCTATTTAAATTAGCTTTGCAAGTTTTATATGAACACATTTGACACACTCGGTGGGACATACTCCATTGTCCTTAGCATTTGATTTTATGTTTTGGTAGTTTTTTTCTCAATTTTAGCTAACCCTTATTATGCACATGTTTAATATATTGAATTCCTTGATATATTTCACTAACTTTACATGTGTTGAGTCTCTTTTGTAGGTTTAAAGGAGATGGGTTGTTAATTTTGGGCTAAGATGACCAAAATTTGAACTTTTGAGTTTTTCTATGTCATATTCTTGTATTCTGACGTCATTCCAGGTATCCACGTAAGTGTTATGCTGCCCCACATCACTGTGGAGAGGGTCACATTACTATTGAAAGTGCCACGTATGTGTTGATTGACCCACACATGTGTGGTTTTGTGCACGTGACTATCATGCTTTTTTCCATCGCTTTCTTTTTGGTCTCCTACCACACTTTGGTGTGACCCCCACATATATTCTTATCTTCTCGTGTAGGTGTAGCTTTGTGTTCATGTAAGTCTATATTTTCTATCAAACCCATGCTAATGTGTTGTGATATGTGTTTATGTCATTAGGACCGCATAGGTGTCTCTCTAGCCATGTAGGTGTTGTATTGTTGGTTGTCTATCTGGGTTTTGTCTCGAGCCGAAAAATCTGTTGTCGGGGCCATGATGGTGTGCTTTGTTAAAATTTGGGCTCTATTTTCGAGGTTTGTAGGATTCTATCTTGGTTATTTCTAACATCTTTCATATTTTTGATGCTAACTTCTATTTGTAGGGTGTTTTGGGTTATCTTTTGCTAACTTGTTTGATGATTTTTAATGAATGTTGTGCTTTCATTTTTAGGATAGAGGTGTGTATGCTCTTCCTTTGCACCTTTTAGGTGATCTTGGGAATCGAAAAACTCTAATCCTTCTTTCATTTACAAAACACTTCATCAAATTCATGGTTAAGGGAATTAACAAAATTGGTTATAACTAGTTGCCTAGTCATTTGATTTGCAAAATTTTCCATTTTTGATATAGTTGGGTTCAGTTGTTTTGTATGATCTTCTCTTGCATCTTAGGACGATATTGAGAATAAAAAAAAAATTTAACCCTCTTTCATGATTTTTTGATCTTGTGGAAAACTATTAACCTTCACGTGCGGAAAAATACTCATTTGTTGAAGAATCAGGATCTAAACCAATACTAATACATTTTTTTCAGTTGCCAATGGTGTACAAAACCACACTAAGCTAAAAGATAAAAAAACACACCACTATTATAAACACTATATTTGTAGGTTCAGTTAAGAGCTACGGCTTGTCCACTTAAAACTGGGAAGTGCCTTGGCATAAGCCATAAAACTCAATATGAGGATTACCCCAGGAACCCCAAAGTAGTCCACACCTTGAGGGAACTAGTGGATGAAATAGGAAGCTCCCTGCTTACCCACTTGACTAGTACACCTTTGTGAGATTAGTGTCAAAATTATCTTCACGTGACCCTAGTGAGATACAATTGAACATAATTTATTGCTCATTGTATCAAAGGGGGTAAAGTAAAGTCGAGATACTCCTTGATTAATCATTCCGATTTTTATGGTAAACCTGGAGATAGTTTGTGACACCTAGAGAGTGAACTAATAGGAAACCATTTTACATAGGATCTAACTTTACCAAAACCAATCATGTTTCAAATATCTCTCACGAAGCAAGAACCTTTTTGGAGTCAAAACCTTATTAGTCAAATAAGGGGAGAGTCCATTGAAGTTTGAGCCTAGTGTTATTCATCAAGAAATTTGGAAGTGTTACTTTGTCTTAGTTTTTCACTTGTCTTAAGACAAGGCAAAACTCTTTCGAACTTATGCGGAGTATTTTTCATCTCAACTTGATCTATCTTCTTTTCTCTCTTGTTTATATTTTTGATCAAAAGAGGAGAAACATATAAAGTGTTACTCAAAATTGTGTCCACCACTTTTGCACCTACTTACATCCTTATTGCGACTGCGATAGTAAGTGTTGAAAGTGTGTTGGTACGTCTTCATATTTTGGGTAACCTTGTCTTGACACCCAAATCAAGACATCTCATTGTAGCTAGACTTGCTCATCATTGACCTTCCCTTGAGTTGTTACATTGCTCGCATCATATCAATACAATTTTGATACTTACATCTTGTTTTTATAAAACTTGATATAAGTTTCTAAATTGTATTGTTACGCTACTCACATATTAACAACTCCTTGTTATACTTTGACCTTGTTTTCATCGAAACATTGCCTTGAGCTTTGAAAAGTGTTGTTGTTACACTTTGTTTGCATCGTATCAATATTATTTTGATACTAATATATTACTTTTATGAAAATCTTGATTAACGTATCCAAGTGGTATTGTTGCTTGTTGCTCGCATTTGTAACTTCCACTTTTTGGGGATTTAGGCCTTGTTTGTATCTAAAATTGTTTTAGTATACCTTGAGTCGGAAGTCACCTCAACCCTTTTCTAATACTTAAATCTTGTTTTCCTAAAACTTGATTTAAGTGTTGGAATTGTGTTGTCATCTACAAAATCAAACTTTGAGACAAATGTATGAACATTAGGGAGTTAGTTTCATCTTTGATTGGTCTTTGGTTTGAAACCTGCTAGTGTTTTCCTTGTCATTCTTTGTCAATTCTTTTTCATTCCTTCTTTGACATTCATTGTGACATTTGCAGCTATCACACTACTTGATTTTCTCTAGGTTCATTGTAGTCCTTGTACACATTTTTCAAACCTTAGCAAAAACATTTCCTATCGAGAAAATTTTCAAACAATCTAAACATTGGAAAAGTTTCCTTTGTAGCCATTATGTTGCTAAATTTTGATAAACCATTTTGACATTTACACTTGCAACTTGTTGTCCAAACCTTATTGGATTGTCAAAATTATGTCATCAATATGTTTGTTTTCCTTAGATCCCCTTTAGAAAATCACACAAGCATCCCCTATTTGTTTGCAAAATTTCTAGTTGGTCATCATTACGCTGCCCGAATCGACATGGAACTTCCTTGCATTTGAAGGAGTTCAATCATATAATCTAGGTCTAGGCATTTGGACCCAACAATTCCAACCATGACTGACTATCACATGGTTCCTCACACTTACAAAATAGGGAACCTAGGTTTAGGCATTCACATCGAAATACGCCCATCACGACTAAACCTCAATTGGTTCTTCGTACTAGAGAACCCGTTTGGATACCCCTTTCCCCACCTTCATCTCATAGTCGGTGGTATGATTCTAGATGATTCTAATCCATGTTATTCTTCTGATTCCCCTCATTCTTCTAATGATTCTAATCCATGTTATTCTTTTGATTCCCCTCAGTCTTCTGATGATTCTAATCCATGTTATTCTTTTGATTCCCCTCGGTCTTCCGATGACTCTAATCCAAACTATTCTTTTGATTCCCCACCGTATTTTATTGATTCTAATCCATGTTATTATTCTAATTCCCCATAGTATCCTATTATTCTAATCCAAACTATTATTCTAATTCCTCTCATTCTTCTAATGATTCTAATCCATGTTATTCTTTTGATTCCACTCGGTCTTACGATGATTCTAATCCATGTTATTCTTTTGATTCCCCTCCTTTTCTTCGATGACTCTAATCCAAACTATTCTTCCGATTCCCCACCGTATTCTAATGATTCTAATCTATGTTATTATTCTCATTCCCCATAGTATCCTATTATTCTAATTCCCCCCCTCAAGATCTTGATCATCATTCAATTGAATTTATTCTAAGGAATAATCAGTCACCTAAACAAAGTTTTCCTCCTCTAAGGATTTGTGTTGCCACAAATTCTTCCCATCATTCCTCTAATTCAAATCTTGAGTCGTGGTCCTCCCTTCCTCCGTAGGACCCCCTTTATCAGTCACCTCAATGATGTATTCCTCCTTTGAAGATCCGTGCAACTCAAAATTCCTCTAATCAATCATCCAAGTCAACCCCTATGTCGTAATCTACTGATTTTCTATGTGATCCTCTTTGTCTACCTACACTATGCCATCTTCTAGGAAAACCAATACCAACCCATTCCAAATCCCCATCTTATTTTACTCATAAGAAATATAAATCCAAATATACTTCGTCTCGAGAGTCATCTTATTCTATCAATAAATTTTCTATACTTGTTGGACCTCTTTCTTCCAATCAACCTACTATCATCAACCAACAACGACCCATACTAGTTGATTTATTTCATAAGGAAGAAGCAATAAGAGAATTCATGGTGCTACATGATGAAATTCATCTAGAGGATCATGAGCAAGGATTCTATTTTAACATCGATGCATTTTCGTATTGTGGGGAAGAAGTTGCTTCCTTTTGTCAAAAAAATAAAGGAAGATCTTATTAATATCAAACTTGATCCTCCTCTTGTTCTTTCATTTTCAAATTCCCATTACATGGAGAGACTCCTGGTCTATCATTGATCCTTGGCCTATCTTCTCATCATTCCTTACATATCACAATTCCTCAATCAAAATATCTCCTTGGATCACCTCCTAGTAGCCCTTTATCTTCATCTACATGTGGGCCACCTTCGGTATCCCATTTTCATCTTCCTTGGTCACGTCCTAATAACCCATCATCTTCTATACTTGGGCCATTCTCTAGTAGTCCTTTGTCTTCCATCTATATGACACCTAATGATATCCCATTATCTTCTATACTTGGGCCACGTACTGGTAGCTCCTCATCTTTTATCTATGGGAAACCTCCTGAAACTCATCCTCTTCTATACTTGGGCCACGCTCTAGTAGTCCTTCATCTTCCATCTATAGGACACCTCCTAAGTAGCCCATTATCTTCTATAAATGGGCTATGTTCTAAGTAGCCCATCATTTTCTATCTATGGGACACCTCCTTGTACCCTATCATCTTCTATACTTGGGACACACCCTAGAATTCCTTCATCTTCCATCTATGGGACACCTCCTGCAGCCCCATGGCCACATCCCAATATCCCTTCATCTTCTATCTATGGCTCATCTCTTGGTATCCCATCCTCTTAAATCATTAGACCATATTCTCTTTGTCCATCATATCATCCTTCTATTAAAAATGGTGGTAAGCCCACCATCATTCCTAACATTCCTATCATCAATCCCAAACATCCACTTTCTTCTCCCACTTCTCAAGATCAGAAAAATCACACATTATCTTGTAGGAAACACCAACAATTTCTTCATCAAGATAAGATCAAAAATCTGAAGATCTCTAAAGATCCAAGAAAATCCAACACTCACAAATATAAAAATCAAATGCAATTCAATAATGCACACCAATGCAAATTCTAGGTATGGAAAAAAGTGTAGAAACCTATGGATAGGGAACTCAAGATCCCACATAAAAAATCCATGTTGAAAGATAAGTCACAATCACTTATCGAATATGATCTCACCATGATCATCGAGATTGGAGATAATATCACTCTTGATAAGAAATAACTCCCAATCTCACATAGAATGACATTATTAGTCCCAATTTCTCAATCATTCATCTTATCCCTTCATGGTTTTCCATTCGAAAACCGTCAAAATCTAAAAAAATCAAAAATACAAACAAATTGTAAAATTAAAAAAATAAATATATATATATATATATAAAAATGAGAAAAACATTAAAATATTACAAACAAATCAAAGGTACAAAGATCAAACATTGCAATCAGTATTGCATACACATGGATGTTCTTTCCTTCCTTTCTTCATATTCTTCTACAAACCACCAACCATTTTCATCCCTTCAGTGATCTTTTAGTTAGTCTATTTTCACTCATTGTGTGACATTTATATCTATAGTATATTTTTCACTTGATTCTTAGATGTTTCTTCAAAATGATGAAACAGATAGGGTAACGGGCGTAGGAGGAATACCTATTGAAGATGGTGGTTGTAGGTTGTTGCGCGTATATGACTTCAATCCACGTGATCGTGAGAGCTTCCTTTTTGCTTTGAGGAACTACTTGAAATGGAACACAAGACCACCGAATAAAAGTTAAACAATATATGCAAGTGGATTTCCTAGCATGTGCTAGATCTCGGGAAGTACGATACGTCTTAGATGGTTTTGAATCCATTATTTAAAACAACTTAATGTTGGTAATAAAGTAAATCCTACTCTTGTAGTAAAAATGATTTAGGTATCTCGTTCATCTTCAATAAGTAAATTTGTTCACAACGAAGCTAAGCTATGATGATGAATCTAAAGGTCAAGGTCACTATCGATACTTGTTATTGATCAAGGTAAGATTTTGGTCCGTTTAGGGTATTTGGTGGTGGTTTTTAGGCTCGATTTGGGTTTCGATAAAAGACACATAGACCGACGTCGGTTTAGGTTAATTGGTGATAGTTATGGGTGATCGGCGTCGGTATGGTCGGGGTACTTGAAACTCAATAAACTTGGTGGGTGATAGATATGAGATTAGATGAAGGCGGATGGGCAGTGGCGAGATTCGTATGGATCCTGATATGTACAAGAATGATGGAAGTCTAGATATGGAAAGTTCAATGGTATGGGAAAAAGAACTGCATCAAGTTTGCATGGAGGTAAAATGGTGGGGAATGGAAATGAAAGTAGAAACTAATAACAAATGTGAAAGGATATGATGACAAGGAACCAATGTAGGTTAACAAACTTATTGTTTGTATAAGCTTGATGCTTGGTTGGTAATGGTGGGTGATCAAATGAACTTGGTGTAGTGTTGGTGCTTCCCGGATGCTCCCGTGAAGGTAGGTGGCTGTGTGATTGCTTTGGAGTGCTGACTATGGGTGTTCTGATGCTGGTACAGATGTTGGTTCTGCTTGCATGTAGCTCTGGTTTTGTCACTTGTTCTCAAAAGATGTCTCTTTCTCTCTCGGAAAGCGTGCTAACCTACAAAAAAAAGTGCCAACCTCCAAATAAGGTTATTTTGGGAGTTAAAAGGTAACCAACGATGGTTCCGGCTTAACCGGCGGTGGTTAAGGGTAACCGGCATTGATTAGGGTGGGATTTCCTAGGTTTACTAAATTGGGCAGATCCCCTTGATTTTCTGGGATTTCATTTTTTTTACCTCATGGATCGACTAGAAGCTTCCTTCTAGCATGCGGGAATGTTGTTAGAGGGAATGTAGGCATTTATTTTTAGGGTTTGGGTAGGTCTTAGTTAGTTATGAAAACTTACTAAGAATAGGTCTTATGGTGAGGTGGCTAGATAAGGTGTCTAGGTGAGATGGATATGTGGGTGTTATCCCAATTAGGATACTTAAATAATAAATAAGGTGAGGATAATGAATTAATTTAATTAAATGAATTAAATTAATATTATAGTGGGGGTGAAGGGGGCCATGGCTAGGTGGATGTGTTCAAGGTATTTATTTGATGGGGGACCAGGGAGAGTGACCTGATTTTAGTGTCTACATTTTTCCCCTTTTTGTTGTGTTGCTTGTATTGGTAGCGAAACCGACAAAAAAAAGATGTGGTTGCCCCATGTGTGGGTGAAGGTGATCCCCCAAACAAGGAATTGATGAGGTAAAGGGTATAAGTGGCAAGTGGTTTGATAAAAGGTGAATGGGATGAAGAGGAAGGTGGGTAATGGGGAGAAAGGAAAAAGGTCTACTCGGTAATCAAGGTAATGGGTCGGGGTAAAAGGTAGTAACAATCAAATGCATGTACTCTTATAAAATATGACATGATACCAGTTGAAGAGCAGCAAACTCTACATTTTCTAAGGTCGATAGAGTTATCCAAATAAGGTTGAGGTGATTCTCGTATCTAAGGTATAGGATATGGTCGGAAACACGACACGGGTTAGGTGCAGGAACGTTTAGGTGTGTTCTGGTACACCAAAGGTAGGGTTAGGATAAACGGTCATGGCAAGAGGCAAGGTAAGGTCATTAGGTCAATCAACACATGTAACAGTTCCGCAAGGTATAGCGAACACATGAGGTCAAAGGTCACTAGAATGTTCCAGGTCTAAAAATCTAGGTCACGGCATGGGTAGGGCCGAGGTATGGGTAAAATAATGAGTCCCCAAATGAGGACGAGGGTAGGTAGTAAATGATGAGGTTAGGAGGGTGAGGTAAATGGTCAGGGTAAAGGGTGGGTGGGGTAAAAGAGTGATAGGCAGGGTAATAGGGTGAAATTGTGGGCCATGTGGAAGAGAGGATGACTGATGCTGGTCAAGGGTAACCGATGCCGGCATAGGGTAACCGACCATGGTAAAGTAGGGCATGTGACTGATGTCGGTGAAGGTAAAACTGGCGTCGGTTAAGTTGGGTTTATTATAAAAATGAAAAATCCACGTGTTTTACAAATCATTTGTCTTCTTGCGAATTGGGAAAATGACACGAGAGAGAGAAAAAAGGTGGAAAAGTGTCCAGACGGAATGGAGAGTTGAGTTGGCGAGCCAAATGATGGGTGATTGGTAGTTGAGAGGTAGGTCCACGGGATCAGATTGTGAGATTTGATTGGTTGGAGGCGTGAGTAACGATTACTAATGACGAGAGGCCAAAAAGGGATCGGGCGGGCCATTGGTATCTGTCGACACTAAAATTTTCCTCCGTAATTTCTATTTCATTAATGTATGTATTAGGAATAGGATGTTGTTAAGTATAATTAGTAGTAGCGTCCGATAGAAGATAATGGCGCTGCCAGTATGACGCCACCAATAATGTATAGTACGGCAATAGTCAAAAGTACAATAGGAATGTTGTGGTAAAAAGTAAATAGTTGTCGTAAGTGGTCCAGTAATGTTAAAATGTCAAAGTTGGGGTAAGTAGAGAAGTAGGGTCTACATGATTAGGAATTAGAAATATTATATTGGTAATAAGGACAAGGAGTGAGGTCATAAATATTTTGTATATTTTATTTGTAAAAGTCTAAAAATTTGGAACCCATGTGAAATGATAAGGTTTATCTTATCTTAAAAGATAAGCTTACATGTATACGGATAAGAGTTAAGGTATGGAATATGATTCGTCAGTGTGGATTTATTATCCTATCTTAGAGATAAGATGGATAAGCCTAGAAGTCTATAAATAAAGAGGCCACCCCCCTCATTTAGCATAGAAGGAAGTAGTGAGAAATATTGTATGAAGTGTGTAAAGGAAGCCATCAGTTTAAAGGTGTGTTGAAGAAGCTATTAAGAGGTGTAATTGTAAAGTTTCTTCCATAGTATTGGTGGAAGGCAAGTGAAGTCAATAACACTTGAAGTACCTCATGGGTGAGATTGTAACAATTTCATGTTAATATTATAATTTACTTTGATATTTTAGATTTGTCATCATTCCGTCTTATCATAGTCGATGGTATTCTTGTGTTATGTTTGTTGTTTTGTTTCCAGATTACATCCACCAAACTAAAGGTTGTGCATTAGTAAATAATCATAGCACGAGGAGTTCCCGGTGAAGAATTATCATAGTGCCGGATTGGTGATGACATTTTGGTTCCGTTGCTGGGACCATTCCTCGTTGGTGGATTTTCTGGAGAGATATTCCCACTTAGTCAAAAATCAATTGGAGGGTAACCTTATTTTTACTGTGCATAGTAGTTACCATGGTAAATTCATTTTTTTGTGAATAGTAGTTACCATGGTAAAGTCATTTTTGCTGTGAATAGTATTTATCACAGTAAAGTCACTTTTTACCGTGAATAGTATTTACCGCAGTAACTTCACTTTTTACTGTGAATAGTGTTTACCACAGTAAAGTCAGTTTTTACCACAGTAAGTCAAGTTTTACCATAGTTACCGTGTTCATTTCTATTTCTTGTAGAAAGGTGTAAAGTCACTTTCTATTACAGTGATTTCAATTATTTGTGCACATAAGTCTTGTTGATTTTACTTGTGGGTTGGTATTTCACTTTGTGGTTACATTTAAAAATGGGGAAGATTCCTAGTTTTTCAGCCCAATCTAATGAAGATGCTTCCTCTTTCATTCAAGAGTTTAAACGATCTTGCATTTTTAATGGCCTCATAAGAAGGGAACAATGGTCTGAATTTTTCCTACCTTTTTGGATGGTTCAAAGCACTTAGGTGGTTTGAAACACTAGGTGAAAATTTAAAAATTCATGGGATTTATTAATCGAAAGTTTTCTTGAAGAATTTGGTGAACAACGAAATATGCAGATCTCATGATTGATATCACAAAGCTATCCCAAGGAGAGAAGGAGAAGATAAGGGATTATCATGCTTGTGTTCTAGAGCTAAGGAGGAAGCTCGATGCCTAAATCCGGAAGGAAGGATTATCGAATGGGTTGATGAATGGCATGGATAATCTCCTATGTAAGCACTTCATTCTTGGGATGAAGCCAGAGATCAGAAAACGAGTGAATTATGACCGCCCAACTACCATTGAACAAGCAAAGGAGATTGCGAAGAGGCAAGAAGAAAGCATGGAAGAGGAGCCCAAAGAAATTGTTGCTAAAGTAGAGCCTACACCAACACCTTTGGTCCAGAATCCACAACCACTCCCGGTGAGCACAAATATTTCTCCTAGTACATCTACTGAGTATGAAGATCTACTCAAAAAGATGGGTCAGTTAACTATTAATCTTCTTTAAGGAAAAGAATTTAGTTCTCGGGGACGAGATAGAGGTCCAAAAGAAATATTTCTGAAGTTGTATGTTATGGTTGTTATAAAAAGGGTCATTATAAGTATAATTGTCCAGATAGAGCTTCTACATCCGTAAAGGAGATAATGATAAAGGAAAAGCACTGTGAATTCTTTTGATGTAGTAGATAAGAGTAGAAATAATGAAGTAGATGTGTTTGTAACAAAAAAGAAAGAAAGAAAAAGATAATCAAGATGGAAATGATCCTAAGAAGATGAAAGGAGAAACTAGTAAGAAACATAGGAGAAGAAAGTTGGGTGTGCGGGATTTTCGATTTCACGGGGCAAGGACCATACTCCATCTTGAAAGATCTGTCCAAAAGGCACTGCAAATATTACATATGGTCAACTCTTGGCTATGTCTTGTGAGAAGAGGCGGGAGTTGCGAAGTGGACTCAATGCTTGTGAAGGAAGGAGGTTGAGGTCCTGTTTTGGAGGTAGAGGTGGATACCTATTCTCCACAAGCTGAGGTATTATGTAATAGTATTTCAATTCATGATGTCTTAGTTGATGGAGGTGCTGCGTAGTTAATATAATGACCAAGTCAGTAATGAATATGTTGGGTTTAAAAATTGATCGCCCTTGACACTTATGTTAAGGTCATTAAATAAAGGAAAAACTAAACCGAGAAGGTGTAGTTTCAAATGTGGCAATATCTGTTAGGGGTGTTGTATGTGTGGTAGACTTTCGGGCGATGAAAAATGGTATTGTTGCGTGAATGTTCTTTGGGAAGACCATGGCTAAGGAGAGTTCATTCGAAACTACTTTGGAATGAAGGCTTCATGACACTTGGACATGGTAGAGAGAGGGTGAAGATAAACGTGATCCCTCGAAATCATAAGGCAGAACCTATGGATTCAAGTGATGAAACTGATGATTGGACATCCTCTGATTACTCTAGTACCAGTGAAGTGGACACTGAAGATGAAGAAAATGAGGTTGATGTTTCATCATGGATATCCTTCTAGTCACACCGACTCATGACCCCATGAAATTATCTCGAAGAAGATGATGATGATCGTATCCAACAAATAAAGATTGGTGATCTTGTGATGGAGAGTGAGAAGGAATCCTACCTCCAACTCTTTCAAATGTACATACACATATTTACTTTTGATTATAAGGAACTCCGTCAAGTAAGTTGGGTAGAACATTCTATTGAGTGGTAGATGGTGCTAAGCCCATAAAGCAAATGCCATATAGAATGAATCCTAATTTTTCCAAGGCTGAAAGAAGAAATAGATAAGTTGCTTGATGCGGGATTCATATTTCTTGTGGAGAATTCGAATGGGTTTCTCCCATTGTGATCTCAATAAAAAAGAATGGGAAGCTACGCATTTGTGTTGATTACAGGAAGCTCATAATAAGGCAACAAAGAAGGATCATTACCCTCTTCCATTTTTAGATCGGATCTTGGATGAAGTAAGCTGGCAGAGTGCTTAGTTTTCTTGATGGATATAGCGGCTATAACCAAGTTTGTATAGCGAGAAAGATTAGGTGAAGACCATGTTCACCACTCCTTGGGGAATGTTTGCTTATAGAGTTATGCCTTTTAGGTTGTGTAATGCTCCGAGCAACATTCCGGCATTTGATGAATAGGGTGTTCAAACCATATATTGGGACCTTCATCGAGTATTTCTGGGATGATTTTTACATCTATGGGAGTAAGTTAGATCACTGCACTGAGATAGAGACAACATTTCAAAGGTTAGATGAAGCACAAGCCTCACTAAACCCTACAAAGTGTGTCTTTGGATGTTCTAAAGGCATTTTGTTAGGGCATGTTGTATCCAGAGATGGTATTGTGCGATCACGATAAAGTTTCAAAAATCAAAGATTTACCATTTCCTATGAATAGAAGTAAGTTGAGATCATTTTTAGGGCATGTGGGTTCTATAGAAGGTTCATCAAGAATTTCTCAAAGATTGCATGACCACTAACTTGATTCTTGAAGAAGGATATTACTTATGAACCGGGAAATAAGGCACATGAAGATTTTGGACAAGCGAAGGAAGCCACAGTGTCTTCACCTATTTTAAAGAATCCAGATTGAGCAAGCCATTCATTATGTACACCGATGCCTCGGATGCGGCACTAGGAAGTACTTTGAGCCAAAAGGATGAAAATGGGAATGAACATCCAATTTACTTTGGGAGCGAGACAAATGAGCAATGCTTGAGGTAAATTATCATGTAAAAAAGAGGCTCTAGCTATCATTTTCTTTGTAAAGAAGTTTAGAAATTACTTGCTAGGGCAGAAATTTATAGTTATAACAGATCATCAAGCTCTAAAATATATTGTCGATAAGCCTAACCCATCGGGGAGGATAGCAAGATGGATAATTTTGCTACAGAATTTGAATTTGATATTATAGATAGGCCGGAAAAAGCATGTCAATGCGGATGCACTCTCTCAGCCTATGATGGTTTAGGATCATCTTGTGATGATGATGATTTCTCCGATGCAACATTGTTATCCCTTGACACAATCCTAGTGAATACATAGATATTTGGAATTATCTGAATGAATTCAAGTTTCTGATGGTGCCAATGCAAAGACTAAGAGAAAGATTACTCAAGCTTGATCGTCCATATTCTATTACTGCATGGAGTAATATTTCGAATAGGACACGATGGACGTCTGAGAGGCGAGTGGGGCGTGATCAAGGGAAGGAACTGCTAGAAGAATTCCACAATGGTACATGTGGAGGGCACTTCTCTAGACAACTTACAGCAAGAGAAGGATCTTAGATGCGAGTTATCATTGGCCACTCTTTTTAAAGATTTTTATAATTATTGTAAGACATGTGATATTTGTCAAACACATGTAACAGTAAGACTTCATTAGCTCCATTATGTCCTATTCTTCCACTTGGTCCCTTTGAAAAGTGGGAATAGACATTGTGGTCCACTTCCAACTACCTCACGCCAAAATAAGTATATTGTAGTTTACCATGATTATTTAACCAAGTGGGTTGAAGCTAGGCCATTGAAAACATCTTCCATGGATGAGGTGGCAAGGTTCATATATGAGCAACGCATTGTCACCAGATTTGGTTGTCCATTAGAAATTGTAAGATCAAGGAAGCCACTTCATTAATGAGGTAGTAGGAGCCCTAGTCAATAAATTTTCTATTAAGCACGGGAAGGAAACAACATACAAGCCAAGCACAAATGGATAGGTGGAGCGAACAAATTTTGTGTTGTGTCAAATTCTAGTAAAGATGCGGCCTTGCAGGTACATAAGTGGGATAAAAAGATTCATGCGGCATTGTGGGCATATAGGGCAACATCAAAGTCAGATGCAGGATAATCCCCATTTCGGTTGGCCTATGGCATTGATCCAGTTCTTCTATTGAGTTTGATATTCCCGGTCGAGTAATGAAAAATGAAAGAATGGATCAAAGTGATTCGATAAAAGAAAGGTTGGTACATCTTCATTTGTTAGAGGAAATGAGGAAATAGCTAAGAATAAAAGCTATAAGAAGAAAATGAAGCGAAGGAATACTTTGATCAAAAGATCCGGTGGTCTCCATTTCATGTGAATGACTTGGTTCTAGTATATGATTCGAGATACAAAAAAAAGAAGGACAGAGAAAATTTCTTCCCAAATGGATGGGCCCTACAAAATAGTAGCTTTGCATGAAAATGTTACGTCACCAGAAGTGGAGAAATTGGATAGCACTCCCATTACAAAATGGGTCAATCACGAAAAGTTGAAGATTTTCCAAGCACCAAAATAGTCTACTCAGGGATGGAGTAGAAGCTAGGAAAGGGAAGATGTCGACACTAAAATTTTCCTCCGTAATGTCTATTTCATTAATATATGTATTAGGAATAGGATGTTGTTAAGTATAATTAGTAGTAGCATCCGATAGAAGATAATGGTGCTGCCCGAGTCGACACCGCCAATAATGTATAATACGACAATAGTCAAAGTACAATAGGAATGTTGTGGTAAAAAGTAAATAGTTTTCGTAAGTGGTCTAATAATGTTAAAATGTCAAAGTTGGGGTAAGTAGAAGTAGGGTCTACATGATTAGGAATTAGAAATATTATATTGGTAATAAGGACAAGGAGTGAGGTCATAAATATTTTGTATATTTTATTTGTAAAAAGTCTAAAAATGTGGAACCCATGTGAAATGATAAGGTTTATCTTATCTTAAAAGATAAGCTTACATGTACTGAGATAAGAGTTAAGGTATGGAATATGATTCGTCGTCAGTGGATTTTCTTATCCTATCTTAGAGATAAGATGGATAAGCCTAGAAGTCTATAAATAAAGAGAGGCCCCCTCATTTAGTATAGAAGGAAGTAGTAGAAATATTGTATGAAGTGTGTAAAGGAAGCCATCGGTTTAAAGGTGTGTTAAGAAGCCATTAAGAGGTGTATTTGTAAAGTTTCTTCCATAGTATTGGTGGAAGGAAAGTGAAGTCAATAACACTTGAAGTACCTCATGGGTGAGATTGTAACAATTTCATATTAATATTATAATTTACTTTGATATTTCATATTTGTCATCATTAGTCTTATCATAGTCGATGGTATTCTTGTGTTATGTTTGTTGTTTTGTTTCCAGATTACTCCACCAAACTAAAGGTTGTGCATTAGTAAATAATCATAGCACGAGGAGTTCGGTGAAGAATTATCATAGTGCAAGATTGGTGATGATAGTAAACGACCGGATGTGCCACCATGGTGATGATGACATGATGAGGTAAGCATCAAACCCTTGTTGTGTTGTTGTGAGGTAGATTAGTTGGTAAGGCGGGGTTTGACAAATTGATGTTGGTGTTTTTTTTTTTTTTTTTTTTGGGGGGGAAATGAAATTTGAAATGTGGGAGGGTAAATTGGGTAAAATAGGAGTGGGGAAAGAGGTAAGTGGGAGAATAGGGGGTAGGATGTGGTTAAGGGGAGGTGTAGGTGAGAATGGGTGGGTAGAAGAGGTAGGAGAGGGAAGTTTTTGAGAGGGGAGGGTTTTGGGGGTCACGGTTGTTGGACCAGCGATAGTGGCCGGTATCGATTAGGTTTAGCCAGAGCATCGGTAGGGTCAAGCGGGATCGATCACGAAACAAGTGGCCGATGCCAATTTAGGGGTGACCAGGGTCGATTAGAGATAACCTAGACACTTGGTGTTAAGTGTTTAGAGAACAAGGGGCCGAAAGGGGGCCTAAGTCGAGTGGGTGAGATAGGGAAGGGTAGAATAGGGTGCGTTGGTGAAACCTAGTGTAGGCATGGGAAAAATGAATTTGGGGAAATTCTAATGGGTTGAGTATGGGTATGATGAATGTGGTTTAATTGTTGTTTGTATTGGATGTATGGGAGAGATTAGCTTCGGATGAGAGACATGGTGCCACCCCTACTCTTGAGAGTGCGAGACATGGCGACCGAGGAGTGGCGGCATGTGGAGGAGGTGGGCACGAGTGGTGTCTGGCGCTATCGACATGCGGTCCTACTGAGCCGAGTCTCGATGGTCGATCTCATTGATAGATGGGATTTTGTGACCAAAACGTTCCACCTACCAACGGGTGAGATGATAGTCACCCAGAGGATGTGTTTTACGATCCTACGGCTACCGATATCGGGGATGCGGTGTATTCAATCTCCCGAGGCTCGAGGCCTTGGAGGAGTTGATGCTGACATTGTTTGGAGAGGGACTGACAGACATGACATTCCATAGTGCCAATATGAGTTATGGAGGGATATATCAGGCCCATCTAGAGGAGACGAGGCTCATTGTTTTATTGATGGAGGCAATGTGCTCATTGTTTCGCACTACGATGCGAGAGGGAGGGAGATTTCCCTGCTCATTGATGGGGGTACTACATGACATGATGATAGATCAAACCCACTTTACACTGAGCAAAAATTCCTAGTGTAACTATATAGAGAGTGTGGGCATATGGACGTGCATGCGAGTTCAACCTTTGTGGCATGTTTTTACTACACTATTGGGCCTATGAGCACATAGTTTGTGTGCGGCCAAGAGGTATACCCGAGCGAGATGCATTTACAGCCGAGATTGGTGTGGGTGGGGTATAGGTGGTGGGTACTGTCATCACCAATCCGGCCTTTGTGATAATTCTTCACGGGAACACCTCGTCTTTATGATTATTTACTAATGCCTGACCTTTAGTTTGGTGGATGTAATCTGAAACAAAACAACAACCGAACACAAGAATACCATCGACTATGATAAGATGAAATGATGACAAATCTGAAATATCAAAGTAAATTATAATATTAACATGAAATTTTACAATCACACCCATGAGGTACTTGAAGTGTTATTGACAAGACTATGGGAGAAACTTTACAATTACACCTCTCGATGGCTTCTTGAACACCTTTAAATGCCTGATGGCTTCCTTTGCACACTTCCTCTGATATTTCTCACTACTTCTTTCTATGCTAAATGAGGGGGTGGCCTCTCTGTTTATAGAACTTCCCGAGCTTATCCATCTATCTCTAAGATAGGATAAGAAATCCACTCTGACGAATCATATTCCATACCTTAACTCTTATCTGTACATGTAAGCTTATCTTTTAAGATAAGATAAACCTTATCATTTTACATGGGTTCCACATTTTTAGAATTTTTACAAATAAAATACACAAAATATTTATGACCTCACTCCTTGTCCTTATTACCAATATAATATTTCTAATTCCTAATCATGTAGACCCTACTTCTCTAATTACCCAAACTTTGACATTTTAACATTACCGGACCACTTACGACAAATATTTACTTTTTACAACATTCCTATTGTACTTTGACTATTACCGTACTCCACATTATTGGCGACACCATACTGACGGTGCCGTTATCTTCTATCAGACGCTACTACTAATTATACTTAACAACATCCTATTCCTAATACATACATTAATGAAATAGAAATTATGGAGGAAAATTTTAGTGTCGACATCTTCCCCTTCTAGCTTCTACTCCGTCCTCAGAGTAGACTATTACAGTGCTTGGAAAATCTTAAACTTGTCGTGGTTGACCCATTTCAGTAATGGGAGTGCCATCCATTCCTCCAGTCGATACGTACCATTTTCATGCCGCAATTTCTTTTTTTGTAGGGCCCCATCCATTTTGGAAGAAATTTTCTCTGTCTTCTTTTTTTTATACGGAATCATATACTAGGACCAAGTCATTCACATGAAATGGAGACCATCGGATCTTTTGATCAAAGTATTCCTTCTGCTTCATTTTCTTCTTATGGCTTGTATCCTTTGCTATTTCCCTCATTTCCTCTAGCAAATGAAGATGTACCACCTTTCTTTTTGAATCACTTTCATCCATCCTTTCATTTTCATAACTCTCACGATGGGAATATCAAACTCAATAGGAAGAAGCTGGATCAATGCCATAGGCCAACTGAAATGGGAGTATCTGTTGCTTTGACTTTGATGTTGCCTATATGCCCACAATCTTGCATGAATCCTTTTATCCCATTTATGTACTGCAAGTTTGCATCTTTTACTAGAATTTGACACAACACAAAATTTGTTCGTTCCTTTCCATTTGTGCTTGGCTTGTATGTTGTTGCCTTCTGTGCTTAATAGAAAACTTATTGACTAGGGCTTCTACCACCTCATTAATGAAGTGGCTTCCTTGATCATTACAATTTCTAATGGACAACCAAATCTGGTGACAATGCGTTCATATATGAACCTTGCCACTTCATCCATGGAAGTTGTTGTTTTGAATGGCTAGCTTGACCCACTTGGTTAAATAATGCTATGGTGACTACAATATACTTATTTTGGCGTGATGTAGTTGGAAGTGGACCTCTGATGTCTATTCCCATTTTTCAAAGGGACCAAGGGAAGAATAGGACATAATGGAGTGATGAAGTCTTACGGTTACCATGTGTTTGACAAATATCACATGTCTTACAATAATTATAACAATCTTTAAAAAGAGTGGGCGGTGATAACTGCATCAAGATCCTTCTTGCTTTGTAAGTTGTCGAGAGAAGTTCCCTCCACATGTACCATTGTGGAATTCTTCTAGAGCTCTTTTCCTTGATCACGTCCAGCTGCCCTCTTGTCTTGTCCATCGAGGTCCTATTCGAAATAATACTCCATGCGAGAATAGAATATGGACGATGGCTTGAGTAATCTTTCTCTTAGTCTTTGCATTGGCACCATCGAGAAACTTGAATTCATTCGGATAATTCCAAATATCTATGTATTCACTAGGGATTGTGTCGAGGGATAACAATCTTTGGATCGGGAAAATCATCATCATCACAAGATGATCCTAAACCATCATAGGCTCGAGAGAGTGCATCTGCATTGACATGCTTCTTTCTGGCCTATCTATAATATCAAATTCAAAATCTTGTAGCAAAATTATCCATCTTGCTATCCTCCACTGATGGGTTAGGCTTATTTACAATATATTTTAGAGCACGATGATCATTACTGACTATAAATTTCTTCCCTAGCAAGTAATTTCTAAACTTCTTTACAACAAAAATGATAGCTAGAGCCTCTTTTTGAATTACTGGTATAATTTACCTCATTACCTTGCTCATTTATGCTGCTCCCAAAGTAAATTGGATGTTCATTCCCATTTTCATCCTTTTGGCTCAAAGTACTTCCTAGTGCTTGCATCACGAGGCATCGATGTACACAATGAATGGCTTGCTCCAATCTGGATTCTTCAAAATAGGTGAAGACACCGGGGCTTCCTTTAGTTGTCCAAAAGCTTCATGCGCCTTATTTCTGGTTCATAAGCAACATCCTTCTTGAAGCGGGTTAGTGGTGTGCAATCTTTGAGAAATTCTTGATGAACCTTCTATAGTAACCCACATGGCCTAAAAATGATCTCAACTTACTTCTATTCATAGGAAATGGTAAATCTTTGATTTTGAAACTTTATCGGGATCGTGCAATACCATCTCTGGATCTGACATGCCCTAACAAAACGTATTTAGAACATCCAAAGACACACTTTGTAGGGTTTAGTGAGGCTTGTGCTTCATCTAACCTTTGAAATGTTGTCTCCATTTGGTGCGAGTGGTCCACTTGCTCCCATAGATGCAAAAATCATCCAGAAATACTTTGATGAAGGTCCCGATGTAGGGTTCGAACACCCTATTCATTAAACGCTGGAATGTTCTTTGGAGCATTACACAACCCAAAGGCATAACTCTATAAGCAAGCGTTCCCCAAGGAGTGGTGAGCGTGGTCTTGATGATCTTTCTCTGCTATACGAACTTGGTTGTAGGCTGCTATATCCATCATCAAAACTATAGCACTCTGGCCCAGCTACTTCGTCCAAGATCGATCTAAAAATGGAAGAGGGTAATGATCCTTCTTTGTTTCCTTATTGAGCTTCTGTAATCAACACAAATGCGTAGCTTCCCATTCTTTTTATTGAGATCACAATGGGAGAAACCCATTTTGAATTCTCCACACAAATATGAATCTGCATCAAGCAACTTATCTATTTCTTCTTTTACGGTCTTGGAAAAATTAGGATTCATTCTATATGGCATTTGCTTTATGGGCTTAGCACCATCTACCGCTCAATATAATGTTCTACCCAACTTACTTGACGGAGTTCCTTGTAATCAAAAGTGAATAGGTGTATGTACCTTGAAAAGAGTTTGGAGGTAGGATTCCTTCTCACTCTCCATCACAGCATCACCAATCTTTATTTGTTGGAGACGATCATCAACTTCTTCTTCAGATAATTTTATGGGGTCATGAGTTGGTGTGACTGGAAGGATATCCATGACTGAAACATCCACCTCACTTTCTTCATCTTCAGTGTCCACTTCACTGGTACTAGAGTAATCAGAGGATGTCCAATCATCAGTTTCATCACTTGAATCCACAGGTTCTACTTTATGATGTCGAGGGATCACGTTTATCTTCACCCTCTCTCTACCACGTCCAAGTGTCATGAAACCTTCATTCCAGTAGTTTCTTGCATGAACTCTCCTTAGCCATGGTCTTCCCAGCTGACATTGGGTGCAAGCAGTACCATTTTTCATCACTGAAAGTCTACCACACATCTGACACCCATAACGAGATATTGCCACATTTGAAACTACACCTTCTAGTTTAGTTTTCCCTTATTTAATGACCTTAACATAAGTGTTGAAGGGCGATCAATTTTAAACCCAACATATTCATTACAGACTCAGTCATTACATTAACTGCAGCACCTCCATCAACTAAGACATCATGAATTGAAATACCATTACATAATACCTCGGCTTGTGGAGCATAGGGATCTGCCTCTGCCTCCAAAACAGGGACCTCAACCTCCTTCCTTCTTCGAGCATTGAGTCCACCTCGCAGCTCCCGCCTCTTCTCGAAGACATAGCCAAGAGTTGACCATATGTAATATTTGCGAGGCCTTTTGGACAGATCTTCAAGATGGAGTATGGTCCTTGCCCTGTGAAATCGAGAAAATCCTACACACCCAACTTTCTTCTCCTATGTTTCTTACTAGTTTCTTCTTTCATCTTCTTAGGATCATTTCCATCTTGATTATCTTTTTCTTTCTTTCTTTTTATTACAAACACATCTACTTCATTATTTCTGCTCTTATCTACTACATCAAAAGAATTCACGGGTGCTTTCCTTTATCATTATCTCCTTTACCGGATGTAGAAGCTCTATCTGACAATTATACTTATAATGACCCTTTTTATAACAACCATAACAACAACTTGAAATATTTCTTTTGGACCTCTATCTCCTCCTGAGAACTAAATTCCTTTCCTTGAAGAAGATTAATAGTTAAGCTGACCCATCTTTTTGAGCGAGATCTTCATACTCGGTAGATGTACTAGGAGAAATATTTGTGCTCACCGGGAGTGGTTGTGGATTACGGGACCAAAGGTGCTTTGGTGTAGGCTCTACTTTAGCAACAATTTCTTTGGGCTCCTCTTCCATGCTTTCTTCTTGCCTTCTTGCAATCTCCTTTGCTTGTTCATGGTAGTTGGGTGGTCATACTTCACTCGTTGTCGATCTCGGCTTCATCCCAAGAATGAAGTGCTTACAGAGGAGATTATCCACGCCATTCATCAACCCATCCGCTAGTCCTTCCTTCCGGATCTGGGCATCGAGCTTCCTCCTTAGCTCTAGAACACGAGCATGATAATCCCTTATCTTCTCCTTCTCTCCTTGGGATAGCTTTGTGATCTCGATCATGAGATCTGCATATTTCTGTTGTTCACCAAATTCTTCAAGAAAACTTTCGGTTAATAAATCCCATGAATTTTTCACATTATCACCTAGTGTTTCAAACCACCTAAGTGTTGAACCATCCAAAAAGGTAGGAAAAAATTCAGTCCATTGTTCCCTTCTTATAAGGCCATTACAAATACAAGATCGTTTAAACTCTTGAATGAAAGAAGAAGCATCTTCATTAGATTGAGCTGAAAAAATAGGAATCTTTCCCATTTTCAAAAGTAACCATAGTGAAATACCAACTCACAAGTCTGATCAACAAGACTTATGTGCACAAATAATGGAATCACACTGATTAAAGTGACTTTACACCTTACTATAGAAAATAGAAATGACCATGGTAAACTATGATAAAACTTGACTTACTACGGTAAAACTGACTTTCTTGTGGTAAACACTATTCACGGTAAAAAGTGAAGTTCTTTAAAATTAAATACTATTCATGGTAAAAAGTGACTTTACTTTGATGGTAATTACTATTCCCAATAAAAAAAGGACTTTACCGGGTAAATACTATTCATGGCAAAAATGACTTTAACATGGTAACTACTATTCATGGTAAAAATGACTTTACCATGGTAACTACTATGCATGGTAAAAACAAGGTTACCCTCGAATTTTTTTGACTAAGTGGGAATATCTCTCCAGAAAATCCACCAACGAGGAATGGTCCGCAATGGTACCAAAATGTCATCACCAATCGGCACTATGATAATTCTTCACGGAACTCCTCGTCTTTATGATTATTTACTAATGCACTGACCTTTAGTTTGGTGGATGTAATCTGGAAACAAAACAACAACATAACACAAGAATACCATCGACTATGATAAGACGAAATGATGACAAATCTGAAATATCAAAGTAAATTATAATATTAACATGAAATTGTTCTGATCTCACCCATGAGTGTTACTTCACTTGCCTTTCACCAAGACTATGGGAGAAACTTTACAATTACACCTCTCGATGGCTTCTTGAACACACCTTTAAGCGATGGCTTCCTTTGCACACTTCCTCTGATATTTCTCACTACTTCTTTCTATGCTAAATGAGGGGGTGGCCTCTCTATTTATAGAACTTCCGGATTATCCATCTTATCTCTAAGATAGGATAAGAAATCCACTCGGCGAATCATATTCCATACCTTAACTCTTATTTGTACATGTAAGCTTATCTTTTAAGATAAGATAAACCTTATCATTTACATGGGTTCCACATTTTTAGACTTTTTACAAATAAAATACACAAAATATTTATGACCTCACTCCTTGTCCTTATTACCAATATAATATTTCTAATTCCTAATCATGTAGACCCTACTTCTCTAATTACCCAAACTTTGACATTTTAACATTACGGACCACTTACGACAAATATTTACTTTTTACAACATTCCTATTGTACTTTTAGTGTTACCGTACTCCACATTATTGGCGACATTGTCTTGTGAAATTGTTATCTTCTATCGACGCTACTACTAATTATACTTAACAACATCCTATTCCTAATACATACATTAATGAAATAGAAATTATGGAGGAAAATTTTAGTGTCGACAAGAGACCTTACCAAGTGATTAGAGTATCAATCGAGAAGAGGCCTATACATGATGTAGCACATTATAGGCATTTATTGGAGGGGTTGTCCGGAATGGACATCATATGGAGACCATATGTGGGCTATCCCTCATTCGAGTGGATGCATGATGAGTTATATGGTCTGCTAGGTTGTTGAGATGGATAGTGGGGTGTCGTGTCGGGAGAGCACGAGATGATCCTAGTAGATTTCCGAAACACTCCAGGTTAGATGGCATTTGGGCTGCTTACGGGACATACCTCCACCTTTTTCGCGTATAGGAGAGATGACGTGGAGAGTCCATTTCCTCTACCACAATTGACAATGCCCACAAGACAGGGAGGATAGGTGGTAGACCAACGGTTTTGATGATTTTGGGGTTACATATCAATATATACGGTGGTGGGTGGCTCATTGACTAGTAGTACCACCCGGTAAAGTAATTTGGATTTAACCACCATCATTCTTGTGCGAGAGGATGCCCTACGGGGTAGGTGGTGACCTTGATTACCTAGTTGGGTATGGTGCATGGGCGGTTAACTAGTTCATAGGGGAGGTGGTGAGTTACATGCATAGTAGCTAGTCTTCAGGCCCAGATGGCCTAGGGTGGGGATGGAGATGGAGATGGGGATGATGGTCGGGTGGTTGCCTTATAGGCATAGGTGATGAGGTTGCACTAAAAAGTTGGCCACGACACGGGTGTAAAATTTAGGCATTGAAGGCATAGATGCAAATAAAGGCGGGGTCCCGATTCACATGCAAGGGCGGGAATGGGTCCCAAGGATGAGGTACATGGGTCAAGGCCTATGGGGCCACCACAATTTAACCATGCCCATATCTAGGTTATATGATTCCCTAGGTGAGGTTAGATACTTTCCAGATCGATTGATGGTGGTTGGGATAGATTTTCTATTCTTGGAGAGTATGTGAGCAGTTAGGCCTCGAGTGAGAGGACTAGATCCCAGACTCACAATGTAGATAGCACGATTCCATCGAAGTTTGAGAAGGATCGGGAGAGAGCCACCAGCTCATGAGACCAACTCCGGTGATGTGCTTTCAGTAGGGGTGGTGAGATGATACTTTATCATGGATAAGAGCCGAGGAGGTGGCTGGAGAGACCGATATGGAAAATGTCCAAAGTTGGTGAGGCTTGATGCCCATCCCTATATTTTTGATGTATTGTAGTCATTTTTTTAAATATATACTTTGCTGCATGCCGAAAATAGTGAGGATGTATGAGATTTTGTATATTTTCGAGCATATACTTGCAGTGCGTGTTGAAGAGATTTTGTATTGTTTTATAATTTATTGTATATGATTCTTACTGACCATGTGTCGATGACATTTTGTATTGAGTATCGACCTATGTGGCGATGATTTTGAGAGATGTACATGATTGGATTATCTCAGTATATATTGTATTGAGACACATATATTTGTTTTTGTGATGAGATGGATGAGATTTTGATTATTTATTGGTGTTGTATGAGAATTTTAATTCTTAGTTGTGATATGGACATAAACTTAGGTGAGTGAGGCATGGATTTTGTCATCACCAATCCAGCACTATGATAATTCTTCACCGGGAACTCCTCGTGCTATGATTATTTACTAATGCACAACTTTTATTTTGGTAGATGTAATCTGGAAACACAACAAAATACCATAGACTATGATAAGAAGGAATGATGATAAATCTAAAAATATCGTGTAAATTATAATATCAACATGAAATTGTTACAATCTCACCCATGAGGTACTTCAAGTGTTACTGACTTCACTTGCCTTCCAACAATAACTATGGGAGAAACTTCACAATTACACCTCTTAATGGCTTCTTTAACACACCTTCAAAATGATGGCTTCCTTTACACACTTACTCATACAATATTTCTCACTACTTCTTTCTATGCTAAATGAGGGGGGTGGCCTCTTTATTTATAGGAATTCAGGCTTATCCACCCTATCTCTAAGATAGGATAGGAAATCTCTTCCGGCCAATCATATTCCATGCCTAAACTCTTGCCTTTACATGTAGGCTTATCTTCTAAGATAAGATAAACCTTATCATCTCACATGGGTTCCACCTTTTTAGACTTTTCCACAAATAAAATACACAAAATATTTATGACATCACTCTTTGTCCTTATTACAAATATAATATTTCTAATTCCTAATCATGTAGACCCTACTTCTCTACTTACCCAAACTTTGACATTTTAACATTATTGGACCACTTACGACAAATATTTACTTTTTACAACATTCCTATTGTACTTTGACTATTACCATACTCTACTTTATTGGTGGCACCGTCTTGTGGCACCATTATCTTCTATTGGATGCCACTACTAATTATACTTAACAACATCCTATTCCTAATACATACATTAATAAAATAGAAATTACGGAGGAAAATTTTAATGTCGACATTTTCCCCCTTCCTAGCTTCTACTCCGTCCTCGGAGTAGACTATGGACATTCAGTGGTTGGAAAATCTTTAACTTGTCATGGTTGACCCATTTCATAATGGGAGTGCCATCCAATTCCTCGATCGATATGTACCATTTTCATGCACATTTGCTACTATTTTGTAGGGCCCCATCCATTTGGAAGAAATTTTCTCTGCCTTCTTTTTGTATACGGAAATCATATACTAGAACCAAGTCATTCACATGAAATGGAGACCAATGGATCTTTTGATCAAAGTATTCCTTCTGCTTCATTTTCTTCTTATAGCTTGTATCCTTTGCTATTTCCCTCATTTCCTCTAGCAAATGAAGATGCACCAACCTTTCTTTTACTGAATCACTTTCATCCATCCTTTCATTTTCATAACTCTCACAGTGGGAATATCAAACTCAATAGGAAGAACTGGATCAATGCCATAAGCCAACTGAAATGGGGAGTATCATGTTGCTTGACTTTGATGTTGCCCTATATGCCCACAATGTTGCATGAATCCTTTTATCCCACTTATGTACCTGTAAGGCTGCATCTTTTGCTAGAATTTGACATAACACAAAATTTGTTCGTTCCACCTGTCCATTTGTGCTTGGCTTGTATGTTGTTGCCTTCCTGTGCTTAATAGAAAACTTGTTGACTAGGGCTTCTACCACCTCATTAATGAAGTGGCTTCCTTGATCTGTTACAATTTCTAATGGGCAACCAAATCTAGTGACAATGCGTTCATATATGAACCTTGCCACTTCATCCATGGAAGTTGTTTTGATGGCCTAGCTTGACCCACTTGGTTAAATAATCTATGGCAACTACAATATACTTATTTTGGTGGGGTAGTTGGAAGTGGACCTACTGATATCTATTCCCCACTTTTAAAGGGACCAAGTGGAAGAATAGGGCATAATGGAGCTGATGAAGTCTTACGGTTACCATGTGTTTGACAAATATCACATGTCTTACAATAATTATAACAATCTCTAAAAAGAGTGGGCCAGTGATAACCTGCGTCCAAGATCCTTCTTGCTGTAAGTTGTCCAGAGAAGTGTCCTCCACATGTACCATTGTGGAATTCTTCTATCAGCTCCTTCCCTTGATCACGTCCAACTACCCTCTTGTACTGTCCATCAGGTCCTATTCGAAATAATACTCCATGAAATAGAATATGGATGGTGGCTTGAGTAATCTTCCTCTTAGTCTTTGCATTGGCACCATCGGAAACTTGAATTCATTCGAGATAATTCCAAATATCTATGTATTCACTAGGGATTGTGTCAAGGGATAACAATGTTGCATCTGGGAAATCATCATCATCACAAGATGAACCTAAACCATCATAGGCTCGAGAGAGTGCATCTGCATTGACATGCTTCTTTCCTGGCCTATCTATAATATCAAATTCAAATTCTTGTAGCAAAATTATCCATCTTGCTATCCTCCACGATGGGTTAGGCTTATTTAAAATATATTTTAGAGCAGGATGATCTATTACAACTATAAATTTCTACCCTAGCAAGTAATTTCTAAACTTCTTTACAACAAAAATGATAGCTAGAGCCTCTTTTTCATTTACAGTATAATTTACCTCAGCACCACTCATTTGTCTTCTCCCAAAGTAAATTGGATGATCATTCCCATTTTCATCCTTTTGGCTCAAAGTACTTCCTAGTCTTTGCATCGAGGCATCAATATACACAATGAATGGCTTGCTCTGATCTGGATTCTTTAAAATAGGTGAAGACACTAGGGCTTCCTTGATTGTTGTTCAAAAGCTTCATGTGCCTTATTTCTGGTTCATAAGTAACATCCTTCTTCAAACTGGGTTAGTGGTTGTGAATCTTTGAGAAATTCTTGATGAACCTTCTATAGTAACCCACATGGCCTAAAAATGATCTCAACTTACTTCTATTCATAGGAAATGGTAACTCTTTGATTTTGAAACTTTATCGGGATCGTACCATACCATCTCTGGATCTGACATGCCCTAACAAAACACCTTTAGAACATCCAAAGACACACTTTGTAGGGTTTAGTGAGGCTTGTGCTTCATCTAACTTTTGAAATGTTGTCTCCATCTAGTGCAGGTGGTCCATCTTGCTCCCATAGATGTACAATCATCTAGAAATACTCTGATGAAGTTCCCGATGTAGGGTTCAAACACCCTATTCATCAAACGCTTTGGAACGTTTCGGGAGCATTACACAACCCAAAAATAACATAACTCTATAAGCAAACGTTCCCCAGGAGTGGTGAGCGTGGTCTTGGTGATCTTTCTCTGCTATATACGAACTTGGTTGTATCCATATATCCATCAACAAAACTATAGCACTCCTGGCCAGCTACTTCATCCAAGATCTGATCTGAGAATGGAAGAGGGTAATGATCCTTCTTTGTTGCCTTGTTGAGCTTCCTATAATCAACACAAATGCATAGCTTCTCCCATTCTTTTTATTGAGATCACAATGGGAGAAACCCATTCTGAATTCTCCACAACAAATATGAATCTGCATCAAGCAACTTATCTATTTCTTCTTTTACAGTCTTGGAAAAATTAGGATTCATTCTATATGGCATTTACTTTATGGGCTTAGCACCATCTACCAGCTCAATAGAATGTTCTACCCAACTTACTTGATGGAGTTCCTTGTAATCAAAAGTGAATAGGTGTATGTACCTTCAAAAGAGCTGGAGGTAGGATTCCTTCTCACTCTCCATCACAACATCACCAATCTTTATTTGTTGGAGATGATCATCAATTTCTTCTTCAGATAATTTTATGGGTTCATGAGTCGGTGTGACTGGAAGGATATCCATGACCGAAACATCAACCTCACTTTCTTCATCTTCGGTGTCCACTTCACTGGTACTAGAGTAATCAGAGGATGTCCAATCATCAGTTTCATCACTTGAATCCACAGGTTCTACCTTATGATGCCGAGGGATCACATTTATCTTCACCCTCTCTCTACCACGTCCAAGTGTCATGAAGCCTTCATTCCAGTAGTTTCTTGCATGAACTCTCCTTAGCCATGGTCTTCCCAACAACATTGGGTACGCACAGATACCATTTTTCATCACTGAAAGTCTACCACACATCATGACACCCATAACGAGATATTGCCACATTTGAAACTACACCTTGGTTTAGTTTTCCCTTATTTAATGACCTTAACATAAGTGTTGAGGGGCGATCAATTTTTAAACCCAACATATTCATTACAGACTCGGTCATTACATTAACTACAACACCTCCATCAACTAAGACATCATGAATTGAAATACCATTACATAATACCTCAGCTTGTGGAGCGTAGGGATCCACCTCTGCCTCCCAAAACAGGGACCTCAACCTCCTTCCTTCGTCGAGCATTGAGTCCACTTCGCAGCTCCCGCCTCTTCTCAGAAGACATAGCCAAGAGTTGACCATATGTAATATTTACAGGCCTTTTGGACAGATCTTCTAAGATGGAGTATGGTCCTTGTCTCTGTGAAATCGAGAAAATCCTGCACACCCCAACTTTCTTCTCTATGTTTCTTACTAGTTTCTCCTTTCATCTTCTTAGGATCATTTCCATCTTGGTTATCTTTTTCTTTCTTTCTTTTTATTACAAACACATCTACTTTATTATTTATGCTCTTATCTACTACATCAAAAGAATTCACAGGTGCTTTTCCTTTATCATTATCTCTTGTACCAGATGTAGAAGCTCTATCTGGACAATTATACTTATAATGACCCTTTTTATAACAACCATAACATACAACTTTAGAAATATTTCTTTTTGGACCTCTATCTCCTCCTGAGAACTAAATTCTTTTCCTTGAAGAAGATTAATAGTTAACTGGCCCATCTTCTTGAGCAGATCTTCATACTTAGTAGATGTACTAGGAGAAAGATTTGTGCTCACCGAGAGTGGTTGTGGATTATGGACCAAAGGTGTTGGTGTAGGCTCTACTTTAGCAACAATTTCTTTGGGCTCCTCTTCCATGCTTTCTTCTTGCCTTCTTGCAATCTCCTTTGCTTTTTCAATGGTAGTTGGGTGGTCATACTTCACTCATTGTCTGATCTCTGGCTTCATCCCAAGAATGAAGTGCTTATAGAGGAGATTATCCATGCCATTCATCAACCCATCCGCTAATCCTTCCTTCCGGATCTGGGCATCGAGCTTCCTCCTTAGCTCTAGAACACGAGCATGATAATCCCTTATCTTCTCCTTCTCTCCTTGGGATAGCTTTGTGATATCGATCATGAGATCTGCATATTTCTATTGTTCACCAAATTCTTCAAGAAAACTTTCAGTTAATAAATCCCATGAATTTTTCACATTATCACCTAGTGTTTCAAACCACCTAAGTGTTGAACCATCCAAAAAGGTAGGAAAAATTCAGTCCATTGTTCCCTTCTTATGAGGCCATTACAAATGCAAGATCGTTTAAACTCTTGAATGAAAGAGGAAGCATCTTCATTAGATTGGGCTGAAAAAATAGGAATCTTCCCCATTTTTAAATGTAACCACAGTGAAATACCAACTCACAAGTACAATCAGTAAGACTTATGTGCACAAATAATTGGACTCACTATAATAGAAAGTGACTTTACACCTTTCTACAGTAAAATAGGAATGACCACGGTAATCTTACATTTACTTTGACTTACTACGGTAAAAACTAACTTTACTGTGGTAAACACTATTTACGGTAAAAATGAAGTTACTGGGGTAAACACTATTCATGATAAAAAATGAAGTTACTGTGGTAAATACTATTCACGGTAAAAAGTAAAGTTACTGTGGTAAATACTATGCATGGTAAAAAGTGACTTTACCATGGTAACTACTAGGCACAATAAAAACAAGGTTACCCTCCTAATGATTTATGACTAAGTGGGAATATCTCTCCAGAAAATCCACCAACGAGGAATGGTCCGTGAACGGAACCAAAATGTCATCACCAATCTGGCACTATGATAATTCTTCACTGGGAACTCCTCGTGCTATGATTATTTACTAATGCATAGCTTTTAGTTTGGTGGATGTAATCTGGAAACACAACAACAAACATAACACAAGAATACCATAGACTATGATAAGAAGGAATGATGATAAATCTAAAATATCAGTGTAAATTATAATATCAACATGAAATTGTTACAATCTCACCCATGAGGTACTTCAAGTGTTACTGACTTCACTTGCCTTCCAACAATAACTATGGGAGAAACTTCACAATTACACCTCTTAATGGCTTCTTTAACACACCTTCAAAATGATGGCTTCCTTTACACACTTACTCATACAATATTTCTCATTACTTCCTTCTATGCTAAATGAGGGGGTGGCCTCTTTATTTATAGGAATTCGGGCTTATCCACCCTATCTCTAAGATAGGATAGGAAATCTCTTCCGGTCAATCATATTCCATGCCTAAACTCTTGCCTTTACATGTAGGCTTATCTTCTAAGATAAGATAAACCTTATCATCTCACATGGGTTCCACCTTTTTAGACTTTTCCACAAATAAAATACACAAAATATTTATGACATCACTCTTTGTCCTTATTACAAATATAATATTTCTAATTCCTAATCATGTAGACCCTACTTCTCTACTTACCCAAACTTTGACATTTTAACATTACCGGACCACTTACGACAAATATTTACTTTTTACAACATTCCTATTGTACTTTGACTATTACCATACTCTACTTTATTGGCGGCATCGTATTTGATCAGGCCAAGCTTGATTATCTTCTATTGGACGCCACTACTAATTATACTTAACAACATCCTATTCCTAATACATACATTAATAAAATAGAAATTATGAAGGAAAATTATAATGTCGACAGATCGAGTCAGGTGAGTTTAGGCATGGATCGAGTCAAGTGAGTTTAGGCATGGATCGAGTCAGTTGGTTTAGGCATGGATCGAGTCGGGTTTAGGCATGGATTGAGTCGGGTTGGTGGTTTAGGCATGGTTGAGTCGAGGCATGGATCAAGTCGGTTTAGGCATGGATCGAGTCGGTCTTAGGCATGTATTGAGTCGAGTTAGTTTAGGCATGGATCGAGTCGGTCTTAGGCATGGATTTGAGTCGAGGTTGGTTTAGGCATGGATCGAGTCGGGTCGGTTTAGGCATGGACCGAGTCGGTCTTAGGCAAGGATCGAGTTAGGTAATAAGCTTGGTTGAGTTTGGTTAGTTGAAGTTGTGATTCATTAATTTGTGTAATGAATGATGGGATGATTCATGTTTAAGATGCTTTATAATACATGCATGATGATGGTAGAGAAATGGTAGTCATAATAAATGTATGTTGTGATGATGATACAAATGTTAAGTAACTTGTTGTTTGGTTGGTTTAATTTTTGATTTTTGACATAAAAAGGAAACTAAGTGGGGTAGAATGTAATTTAGGAAAATTAAAGATGAATTGGTTAGGGTAGAGAGTGGTCGAGCTAACCTCCAAGGGCCCCATGCCCTCGGAGTGTTGCCTACATAGTCCCGATGAAAAGGGACCTCAGGCCGATGTAGTTCTCCCATAAGCTAGGGAAGAATATGAGGAGGTACAAAAGTGAGTTGGTAGGTTTTAGGAAAAATTTCGGTTTAGGTCATTAGGTGTGGGTGAGTTGTGGGCAACTTGGTATAGGTGATTTTGATTGTGGTAGAAGAATAAGATTACCCCAAAGGTAAGCGTCGAGGACCAAGTCCTATATAAGGTAATCAATACGTAATAAAGAAGGTTAAAAGATAAGAGGGGGCAAGAAAGCCACCTAATTGGTTAGGATCATACTGAGTAGGTCATACCATGGAGGAGGTGATGAACGTGAGACCCTAAATACATTACATGATTGATTGTTCTAAGGGTGAAAAGTAGTCACATGATCACCAAGTGTCATGGTTTCCAAGAGGTCCCTTGAGGCGGTAGGAAATGGAAGTGTGAATGGTGAGAGGGGTGAAAGGTGGTGAATTTTGATATGGTATGAGGTAGCATGCTCTTTGGGCAAGAGATCCAAGGTCACAATGGGAAAGTCCATGACAAAAAAATTTTTATTGTTTGACTTGTATTTGAGATAGACTGATCGATGTGGGAAGTCTATATGGGATGAGGAAATTAACTCCTTGAGGTCTTTGTGAAGCTGATCGATGCGGGAAGCTTCAAATTTTCTTGCTTTTTTAAAATAGCTTTACATAGTTGTCCTTGAGGAGTAGTCTATTTATAGCAACAATTGCCAAAAGGAAGATGTCCTTTTGAGGGAGTCATCATTTTATTATAAGTTTGACTCAAGGAGTTGGATCCCATGTGAGGGCTTTTGAAGTCATGGACAAGACCAAGGTGAAGAAAAGATTCTTGTTCAGAAAGTAGGGTGAAACGACCATGGGATCTCATCTAAAGGTAGAAAAAAGTATCCATGAGAATCATGCTATGTGCAATGCCATGGTACACATATTTAAGAGAAGATAAAAAGTGTCGGATACGCACATGATTCTTGTTTAATCATTGGTGAGGTGTAAGAAGTGGATAACGCTTAAGGGATGAGCATGAAAAGAGGAAAAAGGTGAGGTAGGAATAAAATTCAATAGTAGAATGGTTGAAAATGCAAGGCATTAAGGGGCTCAGGTTTAGGTTTACCATCGAGTGAAGATAAACGATAAGCACCTGATCCATAAGTATGGGTCACGATGTATGGTCCAAGCCAATTAGGAGTAAATTTTCCCCATTTAATTTTTTCTGCTTTAGTTACATGTTGATTTTCTTTCGAACAAAGTCACCAACTTGGAAGGTTTGTTCATGGACACGTTTGTCGTAGGCACATTTGATATAATTTTGGTAAACTTGTAGGTGGTCAAGAGCATTAAGATGGTGTTCGTCTAATAACTCAAGTTGTGCTAAATGGTCCTGACGAAATTCATCATCATTGATAATTTCATGGAGAGAAATGTGAAGTGAGGGAATCTAGAATTCGAGAGGTAGAACAATCTCTATACCGTAGACCAAAGAAAAGGGTGTGGTAGTAGTGGAAGTATGGATACTAGTGCGGTATGCCCAAAAGGCAAAAGGAATGTGCATATTCCAATCCTTCTCAGTATCGTTAACTACTTTCATGAGATTTTTGTTTAAGGTTTTGTTAGTAGATTCAGCTTGGCCTTTGGTTTGTGGGTAATAAGGTGATGAGAAACTTAGCTGAATGCCAAAGGCGTCATGCAAATTTTTCACAATGTTTTTTTAAAAATTGTTTTCTATTATTAGTGATGAGGTGATGAGGAATACCAAAAAGAAAAATGATGTGATGATTGATGAACTCACATATTTTCTTAGCTTTCATGGAGATAAGTGGTATGGCTTCAACCCATTTTCTGTAGTATTCAATAGCGGTGATGATCCATTGATGGTGTTGGGAAGAATGGGGATTGATCTCTCCGATAAGATCCAAACCCCATTGAGAGAAGGGCCAAAGGTTACGGGTGACCTGTAAGGCGTGACTGGGTGTATGATGAAGGTTGGCATGTTGTTGGCATTTTACACAATGTTTGATGTCTTGGCAAAATCATGGTTAAGTGTCACCAAGAATAGCCTAGGTGAAGAATACGGTTAGCTTGGCAATGAGGCCATTGAAGTGACCTCCACATATGCCATCATGAAATTCCTTGATTGTATAAGGAATTTTAGAACTCATGAGGCATCATAAGAGAATACCATTAAATCCACGCTTATAGAGGAGGCATCCCATGATGACATAATGAGATACCTTTTTAAGGAAGGTGCGTTGTCCATTACGGGTGAGATCGGAGGTAAGAAAAATAGAGAAAGATAGTTGAAGTATTGTTTATACCAAAGGTCACTCGGGTCCAAGGCAATGGTTCGATGGAGTAAATGTCACGAGGTAGATATGAGGGTGATTGGAGTTGTTGTATGGTGACAAATATTTTAGAATCGGTAGGTGAAGTAGGTATTTGAGAAGCCAAGCAAGCCATGGTATCTACAAATTTGTTAGTTGAACGAGGGACGGTTTGAAGGGTGAAATGGTCGAAGGTGGTCAAAAGTATGTCTACATGTTTATACTTTTAAGTATCTCATTTTGGTATATAATGACTTGGTTTATAACAATTGAGAATCACCAAAGATGTTGATTGATTTGACATCTAGGCATAAGCCATCGAGACCTAATATGAGCGCTTCGTATTCGGAAATATTGTTTACACAATCATAATCGAGTTTGAAAGACAACGGAATGGGTTCACCATCAAGTAGATAAGGATAACACCAGCCCCATCCCCATGCTAACACTTGGAACCATATGAAGTGTAAGGGGTAAGTTTAGTTTGTCTCAGGAAAGGGTGAGGGTTGATCCCCGTAAATAGGTGTGTCGGCCAATTACATATAGTTTTTGATGGAATTTTGATGAATGAATTCAAGGTCAGGTCAGTAATGGCATAAGCCATCATGTGGTATAAGGTTTGGCAAATGAAGTGTAAGGATAAGAAAAGTAGGTTTTGTGGTAATAAAAACTAAGGATAAGCAAAGGTTTATGGGTGTATCGGGTTTCATAGTCCAAAAGAGTATAGCTTATGTAATGAACAACCTACTCCTGTGTTGTTCATTGTGATGAGCGAGCATGGCCCCAAGGAGTGATCAATAGATGAGATGTATAGGTAGAAGGATTGATCATCTTTAGGTGGGATAAGTATGGGTGGTTGGAGGAGGTATTGTTTTAAGGACTCAAAAGCTTTGAGATAGTCATCATCCCATTTAAAGGAGACATCTTTCTTAAACAAATGATGAAATGGTTGACACCAATCGATAATTGTCAAATGAAACGGTGAATAGATTACAACTTACCTTGCAGGCTACGAGTTGTCTAAGGTTAGTGGGTGGAGGCATTTATAAAATGGATTTGAATTTAGCAGGGTCAAATTCTATACCACGTAGGAAACAATAAACCCCAAGATTTTTCCCGAGATAACCAAGAAGACACACTTATTGGGTTGAAGGCGACGTAATATTTAATAAGGTGGTTAAAGATGGTTTTTAGGATGACGAGGTGCTCGAGAGCAGCATTTAGATTTGGCAAGGTGATCGTCCACGTAATCTTCCAATATAAAATGCATGAATTCATGGACTATATAAGTCATAGCTCGATATATGTGGCACCATCATTTTTAAGGCCAAAAGGCACGACTCGATAGCAGAAGTTCCCCCAAGGGTGATGAATGTGGTTTTGTGTTGATCCTTTGGGGAAAGTAAGATTTGGTTATAACCCGAGAAGCCATCCATGAGTGATAGCATCTCGTGACCAGCGGTAAGGTCAACCAATTGGTCAATACCAGGTAGAGGAAAGTCATCTTTTGGGCAAGCTAGATTGAGGTCATGGAAATCTATGTAAATGTGGAGTCCCCTATCACCTTGGTGATAGGGACAATGTTAGAAATCCAACGGGATAATTAATGGGTAAGATGAAGGAAACAAAAAGAAGGCTTTGAAGTTCTTCTTTGATGAGAAGGGAAATGCGAGGGTGAATTTTCCTCAATTTTTGTTTGACAAGTTTGGCATCGGGAATGGTCACGATATTGTGGACCACTATGGTGGGGTCAATATTGGGCATGTATGCATAAGACCAAGCAAATGCATGGTTATGATTTTTGAGAAAAGAAGTGATGGATTCCTATTCAGCATCTAAAGATTGACCGATCTTTAGGATGTGCGGGTCATCTTGAGTATGAATGTTGATTTCAATAGTCGATTCATTCAACATGGTTTACATCTAAGAGGGTAACAATCAATGAATATATGAGTATTTTGCACCAAGTTAGGTGAGTATAGATTCATCATCCTGACATTGAACGACATTAATTGAGGGTGTATCATCATCGATCATTTCAGAGATATAGGAAGGGAAGAGAGAGGTAGCCTCGCCCTCGTGTTGATAAGTCGAGAGGCCCCAAGGAAATGGTGTTTATGAATTTTTTAGGAGGGATAGATTCTGGATCCATCGACTCCGTCGAAAAAGGCATTGATGATGAAGATGAAGTGGGTGAAGAGGGTGAAGAAGGGCTAATGTCCTCGATGAGTTCAATGCGGGTCTATTTGGTAGGTGGTTCAAAGAAAGCCGATACCACTACATTCATTATGTTTACGGGTAGTACATGGAATAACAGTGTGGTGACCTTGCTTGTAAAAGCCAAAACCAAAACCCTTCCACGCACATCGGTGTAGGAAAGTGTGGGCGAAATGGTGATTGGTGAAAGACTGAAGTCACAGAAAATGGGTGGGTTTATGACGGTGGTTCGGGTGTATAAGTGGTAGTATCAAGTCCCCCATAGGTGAGATTGGTACAAAGGTGGGGAGGACCATAAAGCGGTCGCTCTCTATACGGTGATCATAACGAGGGTGTTGGTGAAGACTTTCGTACTCTTATGGAGTAAGAAATGTGTTGACATTATATAGGCGATACTCCCCAAAGTGAGGCATTGAAAAATTCCTTCCAAGGGATCGGTGGTTTGTATGTGGGTAGCTAGAATAGACGATGTGTTAGAGGTCGACACGGAGGTGGAACTAACGGTGCCGGGAGGCTAATGGGTCGGTTGTGGAGGTTGTGGTGGCGGTAGGAATGGAGGAGGTATGTGCGGTTGAGGTAGCGGCTGTCTTCGGGTAAGTGGATGTGTAGGTGAAGTGGTATTGGTCATTGAGGTAGATGCCTTAATGGGTATAAGCATTGTCATTGGGTCAGTAAAGCATGTTGCAAGTTTTAAAAGGTGAAGGATCAGTTGGAATAGTATAGGTGTGTCCTTCATGCTCAAACTTTACACATCGATGTAAAGTGGAAGGAACACAACCCATGACACAAATCCAAGGTCTATCAAGTAATAGTTTATATTGAAATTCCCCCTCCAAGATGTAAAATAACTCTGGAATAGTGTGGGGGCCCATGCGAATGTGGAGGATGATAGTGCCTAGTGTAGAGGTGATAGCGTCATTGAATGAACGTAACATGACATGATGTTTATGTATGTAATTGTCAGGTATGCACATTTGAGCGAATGCATGAGATGAAATGATGTTAATGCTAGTGCCCCCATCAATCATTACACATCGTACATGTATATCATCGATGTGGACAAAGATGGGTCTAGGTCATCCATTTGGTGCGGTGTGATCTCTTCCTATGAGAAGCTAAGGGAGGCTACTTGGTGAGTAGGGTGAGGTGTGGATAAAGGTGGAAATTTGGTGAGAGAGGCTACATGATGGGGTGTGATAATGGAGGCTACGGGTGTAGGGTCATTGGGTAAAACCTCAATAGATTGTAGGACCTCCATGAGAGTTTGACAATGGGATTTTGAGGTTTGGATGAGGTCGTATAAGGAAATTTTGAGGGGGATTGGTGTAGTTGTTTGAGCATTGTGCGATGTGTGACCTCATTAGAAATAGGGTATGTGGGGCCACGGATAGTAATTTTAGGTGTGGGGGCAGATGATATGTTAGGTATAGGATTGGTTGGTGAGTTAGTTGCCTTTTCCTTGCGTTTGTCTCTATGAGCACAAGTAGTGACGTGGATCATGTTGATCTAAGGGGAGTTGGCAAATGGAGAAGGCGTAAGATGAGTGGTATAACGACATGACGGTAAAAATCCTACCAAGGGAGAAAAGCCTTGTGAAGTGAGCTAGGTGCAATGAAATTTAGGTAATGGTGTGGCAAGTTCTCTGATGTAAACCATGTTAATTTCAAATCTTAGGGGTGGCTCTAAGAGTTGAGGGAGTGGAGGTCGTGGTTTTTGAATAGGCAGTGAGGGAAGGAATGTGGGAATGGGTGTTGGTGAAACAGGGTCCTCATCAAGAAGGTTTTCATCGTCAAATTTTGCTTCGGAGGACATAAATGGATAAGGACAATTTTCAAAGCCTTGCAGCTTCTCCACATCATGCCTCGGCACACGATGTAGGCACAAATTTTAGTGTCATCAAACCCTTTTAGCTTGGGTTTGAGGGGGTCATAAGGTCCGAGTGGTGGTAATGTGATGACAAAAGTCTCAAGGAGGTTGGTAAGATTTTGGCACAAGACCCATCTAGTGGGTTACAATGGGAAGTGAAAGTGGGTTTGAGCATAGGTGTGGCTGATTGTTGAGGAAAAATCTTTGGAGGAGGGGGAGTGGGTCTGAGCTATGGTTTTGGTCTTTGGCGTAGTATTGGGTGTTGGTCATGTTTGCTTGGGTAGGGGTATGGTAGATGACTTGGAAAGAGGTGCATGGTTGTTTTGACTACCGTATTAGAGGGTAGCGGATTTTTGTCTTTAGGTTGCACCTTCTTCGGTAAAGGTGATATGGGTGTATGATATCTAGCCGTAAAAATGGTTTGGGGAAGAGGGTGAGTTACCCATGAGGATAACAGAGGTGCTTTGTGATGGTAGATGGCGCGGGTCGTGCGGGGGTGTGAAGGATGTAGACCGAAGTGTAGTGGGTAGTGAGGAAGTTGTTGAGGTATTGGAGGTATGGGTGGTAAAGATGCCGCAGGTGCAAAGTAAAGTCGCCTTCAGTGCTTGGGTATGTTAGAGGTTGGTGAGGAAGGAATGGGGTGTTGTGTTTTTGGTTTATTAACGGGTGGAGGTTTCTTAACCATGTTGGAAGGTTGAGGTCCTAAGATAGACGGAACGGGTGAAAGTGATGAAGGTATGATTGGCGCAGCTGGGGTGTGAGTTCTATGGGTTTGGTTCTTCTATTTGGGTGCCGGAGTAGGTTGGGTGTTGACTATGGAGGATGTAGCTAAATATAGTTTGATAGGTGGATGAGTAAGGTTGGTGGTTGGGGTGACCCCTAAGGTAGTAATAGGTTTAGTCAAGGAAGACGATGTAGGTGTGGGTTTGGACTTAGATGTATGTTGGGTTATGGGTAAGGGTGTGTGTTGAGCTATGATGGGTGTCGTGGAAGAAGTTGTGATAGAGGTGGGTGTGCTTGGTTCGATTGGTCAAAATATTTTTGGGTAGATAGTGGAAGTGTCAGCAAGTGACATCTACATTTGCATTGAGATACAAGAAGTAGAAGGTGCCCCCAAAGTAAGGCTCTGTCCACATAATCTAAGCGATTGGCTAAAATTGAGAATGACATGTCTCGTAGGTGAGTTTGATGAGGACCTAATGGAAATTCCCGTAAAATGTGTCTTAGAGACGGGAAACGGCTAGCTTCACTTCCGTGGGTAAGAGAGCTAAAAGTAGGTCTATAAGATCTTGGGTAACTAATGGAGAATGTTCGCCTAGAGGAAAAGGTCTCTCTGGATCCTTGATAGGTGGAGGAGAAAATGGGTCCTCCTCTGTAGGTGGAGGAGATGATGAATGCTCCTCTATGGGTGGAGGAGATAAACAAATATCCTCCATGGACTGAAGAAGTACTATGGGTGATGGCTCTCTAAGTGGAGAAGCCAAAGGTGAAATAGCCTCGATATTAGTGGAAGGCTCCTCCACGGGTGAGGAAGGAGGTGAAAGGTGTTCCTCTGTGGGTGGAGGAATAGGTGAAGTGGGTTCAAGTGTAGGTGGAAGACTTCGGGCTAGAATTTCCTCTATGGAAGGAATATGAGGTAATTCGGAAGCAACGGGTGCATCGCTGAAAATAGCATGGACCTCGTGGGTATGGCTATCATGAGTTGAGGTTTCTTTGGTTTGATCAGATGAAGGGGCATGATTGGGAAAGGGTTTCTTGAATATGTGTAGGTTTTGATTGGTAGGTGCATTAGGATTATCCATGGTTAACTTGCCTTTCTCGAGAATTTCTTGGACAAGGTTTTTGAAAGTGATGCAATTTCCATCACCGCGACCCTTTACTCGATGATAGTTACAGTAGTCGTGTTATTTATACCATGCGGTGTGGGCGAAGAAGGGTCAAAACCAATGTGTGGTTTTATAGGCGGAAGGTGATGGCCCCAACTTTAATGAGATTTTCCAAGATAGAAGAATAAGGCTCCCCAATTGGGGTGTATCGTCATTTTTATCGTCTAAATTGAAAATTCGGATGAGTGAGAGATTAGATGAGGGGCTAGCTTGATTTGATGGATGAGATGGGCCGACTTTAAGTACCACCGCATTAATGGTCTCCTTGGCCTTTGAATAATTGTTCTGCGGTTTGGAAGAAGAAGAGGTATCATTTGAATTGAATGTCGAATTCTTCTTACATAGTTGGATCTTCTTCTCTTCGATGGCTTGAATCTCTAGCTTTCATGCCATGGTGAATGCTTCATTGAAGGTTCGGAAGATTTGACCTACGGGGTCGGCGAGATATGTCTAGCACAAGCCCGCGTGAAGAACTCGATGAGAGTTCGGTTTGCGGTAGTTGGAATGTGAGTTGATTAATCAGGCTACGCTAGTGAGAAATGAAATCTACAATAGATTCGTCATCATACTCGATGCATAGAGTATAGACTAGTCATGGTAACCTTCTTAACGATATTGATAGAGAAGTGATCCAAGAAGGCTTGGGCTACTGATTAAATGAAAATATAGAGTGTCTAGGTAACCCACTATACAAATCTAATGCGGGTCTAGTCGAGACATGGGAAAGGTCCTTAAGAGTAGAGCATCATCATGGGCGATTAGGTAGCACTTTGTGTTTAAAAGACCATAAATGTTGCTTTGCAGGTCTTATTTTCTATTGAAACAGTTGAATTTAGGCATTTCCCAATGCATGGGGTATGGACGAATAGGAATGGATGGGTGCATAGGCTCATTACAAATCTCGTCATAGGTGAGAGTGTGTTTCGAGTCGAAATCGATGTCTCCATTGTCTACATCTTATCCATCATTAATTTGATTAGGTCGTTGGTAGGTTGTGATGGCTACATGCCTCCTATAGCATAAAAGGGTTGGTGTTGGGCATATGACGGGGCAACATTCCAATATATGGTGCAACCACATAGGTGGATTGAGAAGAAGGTAGTGAGATAGGGGGTACGTACCCAAAGTGAATAAAAATGAAACAGGAGGCTACTGATAGTATGTATATGGAGGTGGAAGGGTCGTGGTGACCCTAGTGGCAATGGGGGCTAACAATTGTGGAATAGAAAGGATGACATTTTGAAAAGGGGTAGGGGTCACCGACACCGGGGTGGTAGTGTAGCTACAGGTATATGCGAGACAATAGGGGCAGATGAGGTGGTGTTCTAAATGGTTGGTGAAGGTATAGTGGATGTGGTAGATACAACAAATGTGATGTAGCGGACTACGGAAGTCGAAATAGGTATAGGCCCTAGTTGCGAAATGAATGGGGGTAAGGTAGATGTGGGAAGCACATAGCAGCATGACAGGCTGACACAAAAGGAGTAGAGTGAGTTTCGGGGGGATAGATACGGGCATGTTGTATATCAACTGACCTGAGGCATCTCGAGTGGATGAGTGGGAAAGGTAAAACTGTAAGGTGGTAGGATTTTGGTCAAGGAGTCATGCGAACTCCTCATCTCCGGTAGCGATAGAGATAGGTTGGATAGGTTCCATGGTGGGTGATAAAATGGAAGGTGGTGAAGGGCTAGGTGGGAGTGGTTGACAATCGTGGAATATGAGGGCACTTGCTTGTCGATGTGTCAGTACCATGTGAACAGGTACTAACGGGGTAAGACTACTTTCTATAAGTGACACAAAAATACAACATAGGTAGGATAAATAGATGGTGGTAGGTGAATTAGGGCTAAAATGTCAGCTGGAAAATGACACACACTAACGATGCCATTAGGGTAAACCGATCTTAGTCACTAAGAATCGTCGCATCGATCAATGTGGAAAGTGGACAGTTGGTCAAAAACAAGGTATAAGGCCAAATTTACTAGGTATGCAAAATTCTAATGAGATTTATAGTAAAGTGAATATGATGAGAGTTACAGGGACTCTAAATAGTCAAAGAAGGTGAATATGTGTCCTTTTGGGTAGGTCAACCAAAAGAACAGTGAACCAACGCCGGTTGGGTATAACTAATGATGGTTAGGGGGTAACTGACGATGGTCACTAGACCGACACCGGTCACTGTGAAATTGAAACAGTGATGAAGAAAATGTGGTTGTGAATTAAAATTTGATGTGGAATCAAACCCAAAATTCTGGGAATGATGAGAATATGGTCTAGGCACACTCAGATAAAGCTGGAATACACCAACTGTGATGAGGAGTGTGCAAGGAGAAAATAAGAAAAATGAAGAGTGTGACCTCTCACCTCAAAACAAAGCCAAGTAGAAACACTAAGAAAAATATGATCCTAAGAGTGCTTTTTCTATTATGTTTGTTTAGCTTATGCTATTTAAGGACTGACTCATGAACTGTAGAATAGATTTTTTTGGTGAGGATGGCTTCCTACGAAGAAGGAGATCTACAAGGAGAGGTTTCAGGTATGTTATGGTGGGGCGGACCTTGCTCAAGTATGACTCGACGCAGAGCGGTGAGTAGGTGCCCACTGTGCCGTGATCATGTGATCACCTACAACTTCTTCTAGGAAAGATGTTGTTTAAGAATGTGTATATTTTCAATTTTTGTGAGGTTTGGATGAGAGAGAGAGAGAGAGAGAGAGAGAAGTGCTTGTCTACGATTAATTTTTCAACCATTAGTTGGGAATGACTTCCAACGTATAGGTTACCCTGAATTAATGTGAGCTAATGTAGAAAAGTAGAATGAAATGCAATGATTTTTAAGCCCAAATCGAAATATGGAATTTGATGACACAATAAGAGGAAAAGGAGAGAGTATGATCCTTCACTAATGCAATGCAAATGAAATAGAAGAAATGTTCATTTTAAGCACCAAAGTATGATTACTTTTAGAAAATAGAAGAAGAGATGATTCTAGGGGAGAAATTTAAATGTAAGAACCATTTGGAAAGGAAACAAACATGTAAATTTTCACCTAGAAATGAATGAATGCAAGGAACTCGAATGGGTCCCATCGTGCCAAAATGTTTCACTCCGATTCTTAGACATTTCTTCAAAATGACGAAACAAATAGGGTAACAGTGTAGGAGGAATACCTGTTGAAGATGTTGGTTGTAGGTTGTTGCGCGTGTATGACTTCTGAATCCATAGCTGATCATGAGAGCTTCCTTTTTGCTTGGAGGAACTACTTGAAATGGAACACAAGACCATCGAATAAAAGTTAAACAATATATGTAGTGGACTACCTAGCGTGTGCTAGATCCGGGAAGTGCGATACTTCCTAGACGACTGTCAATCCACTGTTTAAAACAACTTAATGCTGGTAATAAAGTAAATCCTACTATAGTAAAAATGATTTAGGTATCTCATTCATCTACAATAAGCAAATTTGTTCACAACAAAGCTTAAGCTATGACCGAATCAAGGTCAAGATCACCGTCGGATACCGTTTTGATCGTGGTCGATTCTCGTCGTTTAGGGCATTTGGTGGTGGTTTCTAGGCTCGATATGGGTTTTTGATTAAATACACAGAGAGATGACGTTGGTTTAGGTTAACCGGTGACGATTATGGGTGACCGGTGTCGGTATGGTTGGGGTACATGAAACTCAATAAACTTGGTTGGGTGATAGATCCAAGATTAGATGAAGGCGGATGGGTAGTGGTGAGATTCGTATAGATCCTAGATATGTACATGAATGATGGAAGTACGGATATGGACAGTTCAATGGTATGGGAAAAATACGGTCAAGTTTACATGGAGGTAAAATGGTGGGGAATGGAAATGAAAGTAGAAACTAATAACAAATGTGAAAGGATTTGATGACAAGGAACCAATGCAGGTTAACAAACTTATTGTTTATATGAGCTTGATGCCTAGTTGGTAATGGTGGGTGATCAAATGAACTTGGTGTAGTGCTGGTGCTTCCTCGGATGCTCCCGTGAAGGTAGGTGGCTGTGTGATTTCTTGGTCTATCGACTATGGGTGTTCGATCTTTGGTACGAGATGTTTGGTTTTGCTTACATGTAGCTTTGGTTTCGTCACTTGTTCTCATAAGATGTCTCTCTCTTTCAAAACATGCCAACCTCCAAAAACAAAGTGCCAACCTTGAAATAAGGTATTTTTGGGAGTTAAAAGGTAACCGACGGTGGTTCCGGCTTAACCAATACGTAATTAAGGGTAATCAAGGCGTCGGTTAGGGTGGGATTTCTTAGGTTTATTAAACTAGACAGATCCCCTTGATTTTCCGGGATCTCGTTTCGTTTACCTGCAGATCGGGATCGGAAGCTTCCTTCTAGCATGCAGGAATGTGGTTAGAGGGAATGTAGGCATTGATTTTTAGGGTTTGGGTAGGTCTTAGTTAGTTATGGCAACTTACTAAGAATAGGTCTTAGGGTGAGGTGGCTGGATGAGGTGTTTAGGTGAGGTGGATATGTGGGCATTATCCCAATTAGGATACTTAAATAATAAATAAGGTGAGGATAATGAATTAATTTAATTAAATGAATTAAATTAATATTATAGTAAGGTGAAGGGGGCCATGGCTAGGTGGATGTGTTCAAGATATTTATTTGTTGGGGACCAAGGGAGTGTGACCTGATTTTAGTGTCTATAGTATCCGTTTGACCTTGATATTTTATCTCCTTGGTAAATTAAAGAATGAATGACCTCTTAGAGATCCTATCACTATCTACATTTAATAAACTTGTTGCGAAGAAATTTTGGGCGTATTTGTTGACACTATCCAATGTCATCATCATAATCACTTCCACATCCTTCCATCAAGCCATTAGTGGTTCTTAACCCCTTATCAAAACAATCGAGAGAGCTGAAATAATTTTTAGAAAGCAAACAAAATCAATCAAAAAAATAAAAATAAAAATAAAATCAATATATAACTCTCTCTTGGGGTATTTTTAGTATCTCTATCAAGGCTATGGATGCCTAGTTGATGAGAGAAATTTTGCGATTAGAATCAAATATATCTCCATCGGGCTATGGATGCCTTCTTTGAAGTAGAGAAATGTACGAATCTCCTTCCACCCTCCATTCACAAATCACCTATCAAAATAAATCATTCCTACACATTGGCTAGCATGTCTTCACTTGTTTTTTATCAAATCTTCCCTTTAAGAAGTAATTAATTTCCACGTGCACACACTAGGTCTCTATGAGAAAATAGGATTAGTATGTTACCAAGTGTTTTTGACCTTGTTCAAACTCTTGCTTTATTCCATATCTTGTCTCATGATTTTTTCCTTGGGCTAATCACCTTTTCATTGTAAATATTCTAGCTACATTTTCCATATCCTTCCATAGCATTCACATTGTTCTTCTAATTTTTTCAGAACATCCATGTGTATAAGATTTCCTTTTTACCATGTTTATAGGAACCTTTTTCCCCTTTTAATAAAACAATCTTCTACTTTTTTCTATCATATGTTTCTTGGCCATCTTGCACTGAGGGGCATGCTCGCTCCTTCTTGACACTTCATTGGTTTGAGTTCATCATCATGTTGAACATACCCTTCATGGCCTTGATCCAACATATCTTCTTCTTGTATATATGCGCAAATATTTTCCCTCGTATAATCCCATCTCTTGCTAAGGGCATCTTTATATCTTCTTATTTCGTACATAGCTTTGGAAAATTTTTAAAAATGCTAAAAATTCACAAAATCCAAAAAAATGGTAAAACAAAAGCAAAATCCTAAAAATGGGTAAAATTAAATAAACCTAAAAATTTCTAAAATTTTAAAAAATCCTAAACATTGGTAAAAATGCCAAAATCCTAAAAATTCAAAAAATTCATAAATTTAGCAAACACAACATTTACTCAATTGAATTTTTCAGACACAATGTCCTCAAACATCAAAAACTATCCTACAAAATATCTCTCTTCTATTCTCACCTATTCTTACACGTGACTTGTGGGTTGTTTTGGCCTACCTCCATTAACAAAAGTTGGTTCGCCTACTATGTTTGTACTTCCTTGCATGAATGAGTTGCATGGTATTGTTTCATAGGGCACATCTAATTTTTCATAGGACTTCCCTGTCCTCCATTTATTCACCTTGCAATGTATTGTTGCTTGGGGTGTCATCTTTAACCCTTGTCGTATAACTCGAACAGGTGGAATATGAAGCTAGATAACAAAAACATTGGTACAATTGTCTTAAATGTTGTTTGTTTGAGTGTATTTTTCTGTATTTGTTTGGGTGTTTATCTGCTTGTTTAGTTTCTCATAAAGAATTGTGTTTTGTATGTTGCTTTGAATCATTCCTTGCATATATATATATATATATATATATATATATAATAAAGAGCCAATGACATAGATCATAAAGAAAAATGATGAAATAAAGTTGTTTTTACATTAGCTGGATGAAAGCTATTTCCATTCTCTTCATCTTCATTTTTCTTCCTTATAATTTTATTCTATGACACTTTTTATTCAAAAACACTTGGGGCAATAGGGATTATTTTTATCCCCCTCCCCCTTGTTTATTCTATCTGTTTCCTTCATATTTTTGATCGTTGATCAACTTATTTCATCACCCCATCGACACTCAAGGGGGAATCCTTCATTCTACTAATTTTACTTCCATTCCTTCAAAATATATTTTTCTGTAATTGTTTACTATCTTTGAAGTGACATCACTTATGCCACCCCAAAGAGGGGTAAATAAAGACACCTAAAATCCACTTATGCGGGTTTAATACTTAAATTGCACTAATTATCCTCTTTCCTATAAATTGATGACACTTCATCAAATAAACACCTCTTCTCCTCTCATTGGGTCAATTAACGACACTTCGCTAATTAACCACGATCTTCACTCTCTTTTGGTCAATTGATAACACTTCGTCAATAAACCATCATTTTCCCTCTATTCCCATTAATTAATTACATTTCGCTAATTAATTATCCTTCCTATCACTCAGGATGTCGATTAACGACCTTTCATTAATTAATGTTTGCTTCTACTTGGGTTAATTAATTATCATTAATTAATTACACCCGCTTCTCTAAATCAACAAATCATCATTTATCACATCATATTCCTCTCTTATATCCCCCAAATCATATTAATTTTCCTCTAATCAGGTTTTATAAGTGTACATCTACCTATTAATTAATCACACCGATTAAATTAAACATCTCTCAACTCCCATGAGTTGCTAATGACAAATTAAACTCTTCTAAATCAAGGTTACCTTTTCTAAAACAACCTTATCCATTCCTAATCTTGCTTTACCCTTATCCCACATGCACTAAGATGCAAATATCTCTCAAACAGGAAGGTTATATAAATAACCCTCCTCCTTCCTTTCTTCTTACACCTCATTTGCATTAGTGAAAACTATAGGCATTTTGATCTTGAGCCATTCTCCATTGTTGGAAATAGCTTCTCCATCTTACATCCATTCTCTCAAATTGAAGAGCATGGGAAGATCCAAAAATGGCCTTGTAGCCATTTCTTGGTGAGATCTCATCTTCAATTCTTGAGGAAACAACACCAATTTGATTCTAGGTGATCTAATTAGGTTCATTCATTAGGTAGCAATCTCAAAGAGTAGGAATGGCTTGGCATTTAATGGATTTATCATGTTTATGCATTGTAGAAGTTGTTTTCCCTTAATCTCTTATCTTGATGGTTCTATAGTAGATTTAGCTTAGCTTTTAGACTACTAGGTGTTAGTCTATTTCAATTAGCTTTGCAAGTTTTACATGAACAAAAAATGTGTCATATACACATATTTGACTACTCTTTTACTCTTATTTTTACAGGTATGTCCTTATGAGAAGCAACAAATCACATCAATGAAAAAATCAAGCATAATCGACAACAACAATAGGTACAACATGGTACATAATCATATGCTTCACCACTAGGGTCACTTCCTCTTCATCACCTCCACGCTTCATTTTATTCACTCCATGCTTTCACTTGTATCCATGGTGTGTTTTTGCCATCAATCTACATGGTTATCAGGTATGCATCTCGTATCTACTTTATGTTATCAATCATTCACTCAACAACATAAATTTTGAGCATATGTAGATACTAATTCATGAACTTGGGTACATTTTTAGGTGCTAATCACATACTTGCATTCATATGATTCCTAAGTGAGAAAACTAGTAATTTTCTACTGTTTTTGGCCTTTTTGCTTTGCTTCTTGTCCTCTTTCTAGTATTCTACTCCTTAGTTCCTATTTTGAGCATCACTTATTTATCTTTCTTGGATCTAGAAACTAATGACCATCTAGGTAGCCGAAGGCCCAGTGCCTCGTCCCCTCTGGGCACCCCAACCTCTTTGTATCTTGCTCACCCTTTTGGTCATTTTTATCTTTTGGGTATCTTATTTTCTTATGGTTCAGCCTTTTAGTGGTTAATTATGAAATTTAACCAAGGGAATCATATAAATACAAAGCTATGTGACCATAATAAAGGACCAAGCTCTAAGCATCTACTATCACCACCTAAGGTTACATCTAAAGACATTCTAAGAGCATTAAAGCATCCATCTAGATATCATTCAAGGGACAAGGGATTTGCATCTTTTACATACACTTCATAGGGGGAAGTTCATTTTTCCATACACACATCTATTTACATTGCTACATCTAGCTATTTCTCGCTATCAAGTGCATCTTGCGCAAGAACCTCCTAGGGCACGATTCTTACACATAGACACAAAACTACATGGAGTCTAAGATGTAGTGCAACGCTTGGTTGTAAGTCCATTTTTTTAAGTGATCGTCAAGGTTAGTATGTATTTTCATTTGCATCTTTTTATTTTTAGGATTTGATGTGTTTTAGGGTTTTCATGAGATCATTTGTTTTGCAGGTTAAAGGTGATTTCAATAGACATAGTGTGACACACAGGTGATCAACAGTGAAGGTCATCGAAATTGGTGTGACACAAAAAAAATCATATTCCACCATTTTCGCAGTCACAAATGCCCGGAGCACACAATGGTGCCTAGGCACCCCTAAACTAATCCAGTGCCCTAGTCCAAACATATCCAATAGTCGTAGAATTTATCATGCATGGTTGCGATAGTTTCCTCCTCTTATTCATCAGTCTTCCAATCTAGCATACTTTGGGATCAATTGCAAAATCAACTAAGTCTTCTATTCTCTCTCTTGCACCTAGGGTTCTATATTTCTTTATCTTATTACTTTGGTTAGATTTGTACTTTAGTATATTATTAATCCCATGTGACTCTGCAATTAGGATTTCAAAAATTCAATATTTGTTAAATCGAGTCCACCACCACCTCAAGACAAATTCCCTACGTCTCACCTCAACCATTTCTCCATATCATGTGCAGTGGAGAATACTACCTTGAAGAAGGATAACACATTGGCTCAAGATCTGGCTGGAGACCCACCCCACTATGGGAAAGATCTTCCAGCCCTAGTGGGTATGATCATGACCCGATGTCGGAAGAAGAACAATTTGCGGTGACAACATATTTTTTGTTTCCTTTTTATGTAATAGATATTTTTCCTAGGCTCTGCCTAGTTTGGGTGTTTATGTTCATAGGCCTTTTTGAGGCCAAGTTTGGGTTATGGCTTTGAGGAAGGCTCCCAAAAACCTCTTTTTAAATAGGATTTTATCATAATACTTGTTATTTTAATGTAAGATATATTTCATCAAAAAATAATATGGAGTAGCAATAATTCTATGTTAGTAAAAATAATAATAAAATAATACTTTTTGTTAGTGCATGGTGTAATCCACCTATCTAGTATAATATTAGTCTTGAGAGGATATGTAGTAATGTTATAACCATTAATTAAAAATTATAAGATTCTTCTACTACATACTCATAATAAACTTCTCATGTTAATGAGTTACAAGGTTTTAAAAAAATCTCTCTTTCTTCAAGATGACTTTCAATGGGGTTTCTAGTGGAAATCCTAGGGCCTTTGTCACTAAATGTGTAGTAAATATTGTATTGGTTCATTACTTAGAGTATCATCCATTGAATTTGTGGATGGCTCAAATAATGAGGCCACATAGCAAGCTTTAATCCTTGGTTTTCAAGTGAATTTGCAATATGGAATCAAGAGATCAGTGCTTGAAGATGACATAATGAGAATACTTTGGTATGTAAAAATCATAGCTCATATTGAAAATTAAAGTATCATCTGCATGGGCCTTGCAAACTAGAGGGAACTAATGAAAGCATAAGTTATGAAGAGCAATTTAGCGGAAAACTAGAAAACTAATGAAAGCATAAGTTATGAAGAGATTTTCTAGTCAACAATTTTACGGACTCATGGAGTTCCCTAAATGATTATTGGATTTGGGAATTTCCCACATAATATCCTAGTCTTAATATTATCGAGTTATCTTCCTTTTAATTAAAATATTATAGGAATCTATATAGTTGGGTTGATAATATATCACAAGCACTAAGAGGGGGTGAATCAATGCTTTGATTAAAACTTTAGAGAATTTCAAGTTCAATTCCACTTGGTTAGGAGAAAGAAAACATGAACATATGATAAAAAAATACAAGAATTCAATAGCTCACAACACATGAATTATAGTGGGAAACCCATGAAGGGAGAAAACCCACTTTGAAACCAAGGCTTTATTAGGAACACCAATTCCAAAGCATACAATGATCTCAATTTGGTTGAGCACCCACTCAACCTATGAAGAAAACACTTAAAAATCTCAAGCACCAAGTTAAAGATAGCTAAGAACCACTCACTAGTTTAGTAAGCTCTAACTTGTAAGTAACACCTACCCCTCCGATCTAAGTGCTTACTTATAGATATACAACAAAGAATTTGATCATATAGCTCCTATGTTTCTCATACAATAGATTATGATCACTTTACTCTTGCTATGTTCACTCACTTTCATAAACAATCTCAAGACTTCATCACTCACCTTACCCCTTTGTCAAATCATCTTCAAGCATTCATTCGGACCAAGTGTTCCTCGCACAGTTTTAAGCTACATCCTCTGCCAAAAAATTCTGATTCACTTTCTTACAACTCTTCAAGTACTTTTATGCATCCCTAGCTCTCTATATTTTTCATTTTCACGTATATACAAGGTATGTTTCTTTTCTTCTTCTAACTGCCAAGAATTCAATGATCATCTCTTCAATATTTCAGTTTTGGATGTTTTCTTGCATGATGAAGTGTCATCTCCTCATGCCAACTTGTTGAAATCTTTCATAACAGTTTACACCCTTTTTGAAACCTCAAAAACATTCATGATCACTCAAGACCCTTCATGAAAGTTTGATTTAATCAATTTATGTCCAAAAATGACCCTACTAAAGAAAGAATGACTAAAAGTTCATATTCTCAGTGAACTCATGACATTAACATTTAGAAATGTGATACTACAAGTGGAGTTAGAACTATAAGGATTACAAAAATCCTTTATTCCTTTTACTAACATTTCAATCATTTGAAGTCTATGCTTATATTTGAAGTTAGAACATTTGGGAACTTGAAAGATTTAGTTTATGTGTTTTGAGTGGATGAAGGAATGAAATAGTATTTGATGAATTCATTAGGCACCATTGTCATACTTGTAAGCATATTACACAATGTCCAAGCCCTTATCAAACCTTATAATATCATGACCTGAGATTTTATAAAAAGTTTAGGGTGCTCAAAGAAGAATGATAACACTAATTTCAACTTGCATTCATGAGCAAACTATCATGAAGATCTTGATGTACACTTGGTGATTTAATTTAAAACAAGAAAAATCCTTTAGACAATTTCCAAATAGAGATAAGTTCAAAAATTGAGGAAATTCATTGGTGCATCTTGGAGATTCAAATATTTTTCCATTCTAAACCATACACAGAGAATTTACGGCATTGTGTATTCTAGAGAAGACTTAAAATTGATTTTCGATCGAGTGCATACCATTTGTGAAGTTCTAGCCAATAAGAATGCTCCACTTCACTTGTCAAAATTTCCTTGACCTCCACTAGCCATTATGAGAAAAAACCAATAAGGAATCCCCACACACTTCACACTTGTCGAATATATCTAACCTTGAATGATTTCTGCAAAACATGAGCCAATGATAGATCTCCACATTGATTAACTAAAAATAGGGTTTTTAACTATTTTATGAGCTAATCTAAATAGAAACTAAGTGTTATATCAAAGTGCTAGAACTAGATATTTTGCTTTTGTACTTGAATTAATTAAAATAATAGAAATGAAAGGGATATGTTACTAACCTATAAATAACTTACCTCACTATGTGTTGGGTCGTGGCATTGACATGCGGACTAAGAAGACTATGACCGAATGACTTCGAGAATGGAAGGAGATGATTGTTTATCTGTACTGAGGCACCTATGAGTGTACTAGGAACCTCGACGTGCCTGGTTTGGATTTTGGGTGTTGAGAGCTATTATAATACTCGGGATATGTGTTTGGTAGTGTTGCAAGGAGGTTCAAAACCCTACCGCCTATCGTGCTAGATTCGCCAAATGAATTAAATAGTGACCTGAAAAACAAAAGGTTAGTGGGGTCGGATCATCTCAACCACCAAACTAGTGGACTTATTGTTGAGCGTTGCACTACATTATAGACCCTGATGTAGTTTTGGTGTGTGTGTGTGTGTAATTTTGTGCCTAGGGTGCCCTAGCGCCAATGACGTGGTAATAAGGGGCAATAACTAGATGTAAAATGAAAAATAATGGATAAAATGGAAAGAATGGAAAGAATACAACCCTTTCCCTTTGTGCTTGTGTGATGTAGATGTGATGCAGATGTAGAAGAAGCCCAAATGTAGTCCCTTGCCTTAGTAGATAGCTTCCCTTGATGTGTGTGATGTCCGCCCATAATGTGGTGAGTATGCTTTGTTTATATATGGATATCTTGCTCAAATTTCGACACTAGTGACCCGAACTTCCGAGTATGACCTAGGGGAATATAGGACCAACCTTTAATAAAGAAATTAAGACTCCAAATCACAATGACACGTGCACCTAAAATCATGAACTAGGGTGCCCCAGTGCAACCATATGCACCTTGATGCAGATAAAAAGATGACAATTGAGCTAACTATGACATCTAAGACACTATAAGAGATGGCCAAAACTACGAGACAACCGACAACTGAACTAGAAAAACAACTAGGATGACTGAATCACTAACCAAAAAAACTTAGAAATAGGTCACTAGTGAATAATTTTATCATGTGAGATCCATTTGTAAATTAACATACCGACAATATAAATTTAATAGTAGATGTGTAATTTCATGACTACATTTGCCCCCACTTTATGTTGGCGAGTGGAAATCTTGGTAACATAAAGTAGATAAAGATGCATACCCGAGAAAAATTTGGAGAAGAAAAAGGCAGAGAAGAATGTGCATATGTGTAGTAGAAACATACTAAACCATGGATCAATGGGTCGATCCATGCAATGTATAAAGTGTAAATGTCACAATGAAGTGTGGAATATGAAAATGATGATCCATCTCTTCGTCCATGATTCCGTACTACTTCCTATATCTAAATATGTGAGAATACGTGCACGACTCCTTGTATAATATCTATGTGGCCCAACTTCTCTAGGTTGCATCAAACAAAACCCTCCAGGTGGGAGGATTGCTGCTTTGATACCACTGAAAGATCCCTAAATGGGTCTCTCTCAGTAATATCACCTTCCCAATTGAAGACCTTTGGCCTATTTTGTCAGCCAGATGGCCAAAGGAAAAATATAAGGGTGACTTAATTTTTATTAATTTTATTATATTGTGCAAAAATTAAAATATAATAGCACATATAATAAATTAATAAACTTAACATTAAAATAGAACCTAGAAAAGTGCATAAAAAGAAAAACACTTATTTAATTTGTATTTTCTAGGGAAAATGGTGACTTGCCTTGGGGGAATAATGGGAACTTAGAAAGGATAAAACATTTCTATTTTGTATTCCCTCTAGGGAAAAAGTGACTAGACTTGGGAGAAGAAAATAATTATTAAATGCCTTTTGTATTCTCCCTAAGAGAAATGGAGGGTGGAAAATGCATTGAAAGAATCATGCAAGTTGATTGGATATTTTGGAGGTTCCTTTGGGTCTCTTCTTCCTTTAAAAGGAGAAGTAGACTTGCTTGAGAGGCATTCGATATTCACTTGATAATTTCTAATTTGTGTCTTAAGCTTGTAGCTTTTGCATAGAAATATCTAAGGATGAAAACCTTTAGTATTTCCCTCTTGTGGACAAAAACCCCCAAGAGTTTGAGAGGAATTTCCATTCAGGAAATTCTATTGGGCTTTCACAGATTTCTACTATTTTCAGCAGTGTTGTTGAAGAATAAAATTGCAGCAGTTGTATGTTTATTGTACCAGTTGGAGCGATCCATCTTTTGGCTGGTTTGCAGTGTATTTGAGACATTCCAAAAATTATGAAATTAATTTATTTTGATTCCCAAAATTCAGTACAATAAGCAGCAATAAATTTCAGACCTGGAATGTCTCAAATACACTGCAAATCAGCCAAAAGATGGATCGCTCCAACTGGTACAATAAACATACAACTGCTGCAATTTTATTCTTCAACAACACTGCTGAAAATAGTAGAAATCTGTGAAAGCCCAATAGAATTTCCTGAATGGAAATTCCTCTCAAACTCCTGGGGGTTTTCGTCCACAAGAGGGAAATACTAAAGGTTTTCGTCCTTAGATATTTCTATGCAAAAGCTACAAGCTTAAGACACAAATAAGAAATTATCAAGTGAATATCGAATGCCTCTCAAGCAAGTCTACTTCTCCTTTTAAAGGAAGAAGAGACCCAAAGGAACCTCCAAAATATCCAATCAGCTTGCATGATTCTTTCAATGCATTTTCCACCCTCCATTTCTCTTAGGGAGAATACAAAAGGCATTTAATAATTATTTTCTTCTCCCAAGTCTGGTCGCTTTTTCCCTAGAGGGAATACAAAATAGAAATGTTTTATCCTTTCTAAGTTCCCATTATTCCCCCAAGGCAAGTCACCATTTTCCCTAGAAAATACAAATTAAATAAGTGTTTTTCTTTTTATGCACTTTTCTAGGTTCTATTTTAATGTTAAGTTTATTAATTTATTATATGTGCTATTATATTTTAATTTTTTTGCACAATATAATAAAATTAATAAAACTTAAGTCACCCTTATATTTTTCCTTTGGCCGTCGGGCTGACAAAATAGGCCAAAGGTCTTCGATTGGGAAGGGGATATTACATTCCTCCCTTCCCAAAATTGTTTTCCCTCAAGCAATTTTGAATTTGTTTTGTCCAAGTGCCATGCACAATAGACAAAACATGCTGAAGTGATCCGCAAGCCTGGCACCTGTACCTGTCAAGTGGGCTAAGACTTGCCCCCATATATCTTCCACGAGATGCTCAGATACATGTACTTGGAGCAATGGTTCAACAAACTTCAAAATGAAAACTTCATCTTCTACCATATCATGCATCTCATGATGAAAATAAATTGGAATGGGCAGCAATAAATAAGAAAACTTCATCTTCTACCATATCATGCATCTCATGATGAAAATAAATTGGAATGGGCAGCAATAAATAAGACACATTATCATTCACCTCATACCTTGGAGTACCCTCATTCTTTGTCTTTATGATGACTTGACTCTGCTGCACCAAATTCTGTGTATCCTTGTACACAAAGGGTTGAGTATCTTCACCAAACAACTTATCATGAGCTGCTGGTTTGGAAATTGAAGCACCCTGCAATTCCACACAAGTGTCTATGTGAGGCTCCTCCTCATGTGCTAGCTGCTCCATAGAGTCTTCTTTCGTGGGTGTAGACTTCCTTGCATCAATTGCCTTCATCTTTCCTTGAACTCTTGTAGGTGTTGTCTTGCTTGGGTGGCTATCAACCTAGCAACTCTAGCTCTGCTATTCCATTCCTCACACTTTTTAAGAGTTTCCATTACATCTTCTTCGCTTGCATATATGAACTTCTTCTCTTGTCTATTATCAATTTCCCTAGCAAGCAAAGTTTCACTAACACCATTATTTTGCTCAATGGAGACCATACCTTTTGAAGCCTCTTCTTCTTCATTTGGTTGTAGATCTGATTTTTCCTCCTCTACCCCTTGCTCCTCTTTGTTCTTTGGTACATCGAACCTCTCCATGAACCTTTGGCTACAGTCATCAAAGAAGTAGACAGATTCTTCCCCTTGGGTCTTTATCAAATGATACCACCAATCCTTTGCTATACCTTCCAAATGATAAGGGATGAATTTGAGGGCATCATCCACACACATAGGATTTGATAGCAAGTATGCCTCCAATTCTAACAACCATGATCTCACAAAAATTTTATTAGTACCATCAAAAATAGAAATCTTACCCCGCCATGGTAGTAACTTTCTAAAGAACTGCATGTTTAATGCCCTTTTTCTTGCTTACATTCAGATCTGATTTTTTTCTTCATAGGCTGGGAGGATACACTACTCTGATACCACTGTAATGTCCCCAAATGAACATATTTGACCCAAGTTGGATTTTGGGCAAATCCAAACCCCAGAAGCAATATAATAAATTACTTATCAAATCAAACACTGCAGATCTGAATTTTATATGAGAAGTGCGACTAGGGTGGAGTGAAATACCACCACAAATCAGCCCCTAAATCTATATCATTCCACGCAAATCTGATACCACTAATTTATAAAGCCCAAATATGTATAAAAATGTAGATTTCTGATATAAACAATGCTGCAATAAATTATTTAAAAACCATGTCTGCAGCATAACTTCAAAAATTCATATCTTTTGCTAGAGAAGTCCAAATGAGCTGAAACTTTGGATCTTGGGCCACAAAAATATGAAGAATAATATTCTAAAATTAGTTTTCACACAGCAAACATGAAACCCTAATTTTTCCCTAAAAATTAGGTCACCCAAAGACACATTTAGGGCATCAAATTAGCTCCAAAATTATGAAATAAGAGAGACCCATTTATGGATCTTTCAAGGGTATCGTAGCAACAATCCTTCCACCGGAGGGTTTAGTTTGATGTAGACTAGAGAAGTTGAGCCACATAGATATTATACAAGGAGTCGACACGTATTCTCATGGATTTAGATACGGGAAGTAGTAATAATCATGGAGAAGACGGATCACACAAAGTCCCCGCGGTGTGAGTGAGTCGATCCGATTCTTTTCATCCAGTATGATTGTTTCCCATCGAGAAATGATTTAGACCATCCAACCGATGGAGAATATAACTGAGAAGTTGAGATAGGCATAGATAGTTACTAATGCACACCTTTAGTTTGGTGGATGTAACTGAAACAAAACAACAACATAACACAAGAATACCATCGACTATGATAAGACGTAATGATGACAAATCTGAAATATCAAAGTAAATTATAATATTAACATGAAATTGTTATAATCTCACCCATGAGGTACTTCAAGTGTTATTGACTTCACTTGCCTTTCACCAAGACTATGGGAGAAACTTTACAATTACACCTCTCGATGGCTTCTTCAACACACCTTTAACCGATGGCTTCCTTCGCACACTTCCTACAATATTTCTCACTACTTCTTTCTATGCTAAATGAGGGGGTGGCCTCTATTTATAGAACTTCCAGCTTATCCATCTTATCTCTAAGATAGGATAAGAAATCCACTCGACGAATCATATTCCATACCTTAACTCTTATCTCGTACATGTAAGCTTATCTCTTAAGATAAGATAAACCTTATCATTTTACATGGGTTCCACATTTTTAGACTTTTTACAAATAAAATACACAAAATATTTATGACCTCACTCCTTGTCCTTATTACCAATATAATATTTCTAATTCCTAATCATGTAGACCCTACTTCTCTAATTACCCAAACTTTGACATTTTAACATTACCGACCACTTACGACAAATATTTACTTTTACAACATTCCTATTGTACTTTGACTCATACTACCGTACTCCACATTATCAAGCGGCACCGCATCGACGGCGCCGTTATCTTCTATCGACGCTACTACTAATTATACTTAACAACATCCTATTCCTAATACATACATTAATGAAATAGAAATTATGGAGGAAAATTTTAGTGTCGACATCTTCCCCTTCCTAGCTTCTACTCCGTCCCTGAGTAGACTATTCTCGTGCTTGGAAAATCTTCAACTTGTCGTGGTTGACCCATTTCGTAATGGGAGTGCCATCCAATTCCTCCAAATGCAGACGTACCATTTTCATGCACAAATGCTATTTTGTAGGGCCCCATCCATTTTGGAAGAAATTTTCTGCTTTCTTTTTTGTATCTCGAATCATATACTAGAACCAAGTCATTCACATGAAATGGAGACCACCGGATCTTTTGATCAAAGTATTCCTTCTCGCTTCATTTTCTTCTTATGGCTTGTATCCTTTGCTATTTCTCTCATTTCCTCTAGCAAATGAAGATGTACCAACCTTTCTTTTACCGAATCACTTTCATCCATCCTTTCATTTTTCATAACTCTCACAAAGGGGAATATCAAACTCAATAGAAGAATCGATCAATGCCATAGCCAACCGAAATGGGGAGTATCCTCGTTGCTGACTTTGATGTTGCCCTATATGCCCACAATGCCGCATGAATCCTTTTATCCCATTTATGTACCTGCAAGGCCGCATCTTTGCTAGAATTTGACACAACACAAAATTTGTTCGCTCCACCTCGTCCATTTGTGGCTTGGCTTGTATGTTGTTGCCTTCCCGTGCTTAATAGAAAACTTATTGACTAGGGCTTCTACCACCTCATTAATGAAGTGGCTTCCTTGATCTCTATAATTTCTAATGGACAACCAAATCCGTGACAATGCGTCATATATGAACCTTGCCACTTCATCCATGGAAGTTTTTTCAATGGCCTAGCTTCAACCCACTTGGTTAAATAACTGTGGCAACTACAATATACTTATTTTGGCGTGATGTAGTCGAAGTGGACCTACAATGTCTATTCCCACTTTTCAAAGGGACCAAGGGAAGAATAGGACATAATGGAGCTGATGAAGTCTTACTTACCATGTGTTTGACAAATATCACATGTCTTACAATAATTATAACAATCTTTAAAAAGAGTGGGCCAATGATAACCTGCATCCAAGATCCTTCTTGCTGTAAGTTGTCCAGAGAAGTGCCCTCCACATGTACCATCAGTGGAATTCTTCTAGCAGCCTTCCTTGATCACGCCCAACCGCCTCTTGACGCCCATCGTGTCCTATTCGAAATAATACTCCATGCAGAATAGAATATGGACGACTGGCTTGAGTAATCTTTCTCTTAGTCTTTGCATTGGCACCATCAGGAAACTTGAATTCATTCAGATAATTCCAAATATCTATGTATTCACTAGGGATTGTGTCAAGGGAGAACAATGCTGCATCGGGAAAATCATCATCATCACAAGATGATCCTAAACCATCATAGGCTCGAGAGAGTGCATCTGCATTGACATGCTTCTTTCCTGGCCTATCTATAATATCAAATTCAAATTCTTGTAGCAAAATTATCCATCTTGCTATCCTCCCTGATGGGTTAGGCTTATTTACAATATATTTTAGAGCCTGATGATCCGTTACAACTATAAATTTTTTCCCTAGCAAGTAATTTCTAAACTTCTTTACAGCAAAAATGATAGCCAGAGCCTCTTTTTCAGCCATACAAAGATAATTTACCTCAAGACGCTCATTTGTCTCGCTCCCAAAGTAAATTGATGTTCATTCCCATTTTCATCCTTTTGGCTCAAAGTACTTCCTAGTGCTGCATCCGAGGCATCAAGTGTACACAATGAATGGCTTGCTCCAACTGATTCTTCAAAACAGTGAAGACACCAGGCTTCCTTCAATTGTCCAAAAGCTTCATGCGCTTATTTCCCGGTTCATAAGTAACATCCTTCTTCAAGAATCAAGTTAGTGGTCATGCAATCTTTGAGAAATTCTTGATGAACCTTCTATAAGAACCCACATGGCCTAAAAATGATCTCAACTTACTTCTATTCATAGAAAATGGTAAATCTTTGATTTTTGAAACTTTATCGATCAAGCACTAATACCATCTCTGATACAACATGCCCTAACAAAACGCCTTTAGAACATCCAAAGACACACTTTCAGAGGGTTTAGTGAGGCTTGTGCTTCATCTAACCTTTGAAATGTTGTCTCCATCTGGTGCAAAAGTGTGGTCCAACTTGCTCCCATAGATGCAAAAATCATCCGTAAATACTCGATGAAGGTCCCAATGTAGGGTTCGAACACCCTATTCATCAAACGCTGGAATGTTGCTGAGCATTACACAACCCAAAAGGCATAACTCTATAAGCAAACGCTCCCCAAGGAGTGGTGAACGTGGTCTTCACCTGATCTTTCTCTCGCTATACGAACTTGGTCAGAGCCGCTATATCCATCAAAGAAACTATAAAGCACTCCCGCCAGCCTACTTCGGCCCAAGATCTGATCCAAAATGGAAGAGGGTAATGATCCTTCTTTGTTGCCTTATTGAGCTTCCTCGTAATCAACACAAATGCGTAGCTTCCCATTCTTTTTTATTGAGATCACAATGGGAGAAACCCATTCTCGAATTCTCCACAAAGAAATATGAATCCCGCATCAAGCAACTTATCTATTTCTTCTTTTACAGCCTTGGAAAATTAGGATTCATTCTATATGGCATTTGCTTTATGGGCTTAAGACCATCTACCACCAATACAATGTTCTACCCAACTTACTTGCGGGAGTTCCTTGTAATCAAAAGTGAATAGGTGTATGTACCTTCGAAAGAGCCGGAGGTAGGATTCCTTCTCACTCTCCATCACAAAGATCACCAATCTTTATTTGTTGGAGACGATCATCAACTTCTTCTTCGTATAATTTTATGGGGTCATGAGTTGGTGTGACCGGAAGGATATCCATGACTCAAACATCCACCTCACTTTCTTCATCTTCGTGTGTCCACTTCACCGGTACTAGAGTAATCGAGGATGTCCAATCATCGCCATCACTTGAATCCACAAAGTTCTACTTTATGATGTCGAGGATCACGTTTATCTTCACCCTCTCTCTACCACGTCCAAGTGTCATGAAACCTTCATTCCAAAGAGTTTCTTGCATGAACTCTCCTTAGCCATGGTCTTCCCAAAGAAAGATTGGGTACGCAATAAGCACATTTTTCATCACCCGAAAGTCTACCACACATACAACACCCATAACAGATATTGCCACATTTGAAACTACACCTTCTCGGTTTAGTTTTTCCTTTATTTAATGACCTTAACATAAGTGTCAAGGGCGATCAATTTTTAAACCCAACATATTCATTACAGACTGGCCATTACATTAATCGCAGCACCTCCATCAACTAAGACATCATGAATTGAAATACCATTACATAATACCTCACCAGGGAGCATAGGATCCGCCTCTCCCCAAAACAGGGACCTCAACCTCCTTCCTTCTTCGAGCATCGAGTCCACCTCGCAACTCCCGCCTCTTCTCGTAAGACATAGCCAAGAGTTGACCATATGTAATATTTGTGCCTTTGGACAGATCTTCCAAGATGGAGTATGGTCCTCGCCCCCGTGAAATCGTAAAATCCCGCACACCCAACTTTCTTCTCCTATGTTTCTTACTAGTTTCTTCTTTCATCTTCTTAGATCATTTCCATCTTGATTATCTTTTTCTTTCTTTCTTTTTTGTTACAAACACATCTACTTCATTATTTCTACTCTTATCTACTACATCAAAAGAATTCACAGTGCTTTTCCTTTATCATTATCTCCTTACTGTATGTAGAAGCTCTATCTGACAATTATACTTATAATGACCCTTTTATAACAACCATAACAAACAACTTCAGAAATATTTCTTTTCGACCTCTATCTCCTCCCCGAGAACTAAATTCCTTTCTCAAGAAGATTAATAGTTAACTCGACCCATCTTTTTGAGCAGATCTTCATACTCAGAGATGTACTAGGAGAAATATTTGTGCTCACCGGAGTGGTCAGTGATTCTGACCAAAGGTGCTGGTGTAGGCTCTACTTTAGCAACAATTTCTTTGGGCTCCTCTTCCATGCTTTCTTCTTGCCTTCTCGCAATCTCCTTTGCTTGTTCAATGGTAGCCGGGCGGGTCATACTTCACTCGTTGTCCGATCTCTCGCTTCATCCCAAGAATGAAGTGCTTACAGAGGAGATTATCCACGCCATTCATCAACCCATCCGCTAGTCCTTTCCTTCCGATCTCGGGCATCGAGCTTCCTCCTTAGCTCTAGAACACGAGCATGATAATCCCTTATCTTCTCCTTCTCTCCTTGGGATAGCTTTGTGATCTCGATCATGAGATCTCGCATATTTCGTTGTTCACCAAATTCTTCAAGAAAACTTTCGCTTAATAAATCCCATGAATTTTTCACATTATCACCTAGTGTTTCAAACCACCTAAGTGCCGAACCATCCAAAAAGGTAGGAAAAATTCAGTCCATTGTTCCTTCTTATAAGGCCATTACAAATACAAGATCGCTTAAACTTCGAATGAAAGAAGAAGCATCTTCATTAGATTGAGCTGAAAAAATAGGAATCTTTCCCATTTTCAAAAGTAACCACCGTGAAATACCAACCCACAAGTACAATCAACAAGACTTATGTGCACAAATAATTGGAATCACTATACTAGAAAGTGACTTTACACCTTTCTACAATAAAATAGAAATGACCACGGTAAACTATGGTAAAACTTGACTTACTGCGGTAAAAACTGACTTTACTGTGGTAAACACTATTCACTAAAAAAGTGAAGTTATCATGGTAAATACTATTCACGGTAAAAAGTGACTTTATCATGTGTAAATACTATTCCCAAAAAAATGACTTTACCATGGTAACTACTATTCATGGCAAAAATGACTTTAACATGGTAACTACTATTCACGGTAAAAATGACTTTACCATGGTAACTACTACACAAAAAAAAACAAGGTTACCCTCCAATTGATTTTTGACTAAGTGGGAATATCTCTCCGTAAAATCCACTAACGAGGAATGGTCCCAAGAACGGAACCAAAATGTCATCACCAATCCGACTATGATAATTCTTCACCGAACTCCTCGCTATGATTATTTACTAATGCACAACCTTTAGTTTGGTGGATGTAATCTGAAACAAAACAACAACATAACACAAGAATACCATCGACTATGATAAGACAAATGATGACAAATCTGAAATATCAAAGTAAATTATAATATTAACATGAAATCACAATCTCACCCATGAGGTACTCACCCATGAGACTTGCTTCAACAAGACTATGGGAGAAACTTTACAATTACACCTCTTAATGGCTTCTTCAACACACCTTTAACCGATGGCTTCCTTCGCACACTTCCTACAATATTTCTCACTACTTCTTTCTATGCTAAATGAGGGGGTGGCCTCTCTATTTATAGAACTTCCAGCTTATCCATCTTATCTCTAAGATAGGATAAGAAATCCACTCGACGAATCATATTCCATACCTTAACTCTTATCTCGTACATGTAAGCTTATCTCTAAGATAAGATAAACCTTATCATTTTACATGGGTTCCACATTTTTAGACTTTTTACAAATAAAATACACAAAATATTTATGACCTCACTCCTTGTCCTTATTACCAATATAATATTTCTAATTCCTAATCATGTAGACCCTACTTCTAATTACCCAAACTTTGACATTTTAACATTACCGGACCACTTACGACAAATATTTACTTTTACAACATTCCTATTGTACTTTGACTATTACCGTACTCCACATTATCATGGCGGCACTGCATCGACGGCGCGCCGTTATCTTCTATCGACGCTACTACTAATTACACTTAACAAATCCTATTCCTAATACATATATTAATGAAATGGAAATTTTGGAGGAAAATTTTAGTGTCGACAAAGCACTCTGAGAGGAGGGTAGAGTGAGAGGTTCCCCTCCACGTGATAGAGACACACAAAGGAGAGGAGACCCACGGAGGATCATAGATATTTGTAGCCTAGATTCCTACAAAGGAGGAGCCACCATTAGTTGAGGACCCACATGAGGGCACATTATTTCGGGATACTATGATGGCGGTGCATAATGAGTGGAGAGCTCTCCACGGGAGTACGAATGCCTTTCACCTCCACCGGTATTGTGTTCAAAGGAGGGAAAGATTGAGAGCTGATGACAGTACATAGGCTTAGATAAACAATAGAATAGGGAGTTGAAGTAGGCCACTAACAAGGTGACCCTTTCCACATTTGATGGTAGTGGAAATATTAGTGCCAGAGTATGGATTCACAAGCTCGACACATATCTCACTCTCAAACCTATGCAAGAGTAGGAGGCTCTGGAGGGAGTAGCGTATGATTGGTGGCACCATGGGCTAGTCACACAGAATCATGATCTTCTGCAATCATACAGGGAGTTTAGTGAGAGGTTGATTGCGAGATTTGATCGCAAGGATGTAGAGCTTTACTATAGAGACTTGGCACAACTTCAACAGAGTGGACACGTTGATGCATACATCAAAAAATTTCAGCGTATAGCAGTAATGGTGCCAGAGATGCCTGAGAGGCGAGTGGTGATGTTGTTCATTGAGGGACTTCATGACAGTCTGAGGGGATTGGTCAAGGCTCTTAAGCCTAGGACTTTGCATGAGGCTATTCGGACAGCCTTGGACTTAGACATTACTCCAGTTCAGCCCCAAAGGAAGAACGTCAAGGAGGAAAAATCAGAACAACAAGAGCAGCCCACTTCTTCGAAGGTTGAGTTTACACCCAAGATGGAGACTGTTTCAAAGAATGAGCTTCGCCGGAAAAATTTATGCTTTCATTGCAATGATCCTTGGGAACCGGGGCATAGGTGTCTTGGGAAAGGCAAAATACATCTCATAAAGGTTGAGGATGAAGATTCAGGGGATGAACAGGAGCAGCCAACACCAGACATTGCAAATGATGGTAGACTCACCTATCTTTCGGGAGCACCCAAGTTTAATCCATTCATGTTTGAAGGCACAATGTTCGGGTGTAGGATCATGGCACTTCTGGATAGTGGATCTACACATAACTTCATAGATGCAGGTTTGGCAGACAAAAAAGGTTTGCAATATGATAATTTTGAAGGTTTTGATGTGGCTATAGCAGGTGGTCTCACTCTTCCTTGCAAAAAGAAGGTCAACCAAGTAAGCATTTTATTTGGTGAGTATACACTTTGTGATGACTTCTATGTTATAGATTTGAAAGATAATAATGTTGTGCTTGGTATGCAATGGCTTCATTCATTGGGAAGAATCACCCAAGATGTGCAAGCTATGGAGCTGAGTTTCCTACATAAAGGGAAACAAGTCACTTTGAGAGCACTCAAGTACACGCTGCCCCATCAAATGGCAGCCAAGTCTATGTTAGTTTGGGACAAGGAACCATCTCGTGAAGACATCTACGAAGATTTTTCACTTCATTGCATCATGGGACAACAAGGACAAGATGAAGAATACGAAAAATTTGGGCCATTCATGAGGAGGATCATGGCACTATTCACAAGTAAGTTGCATGATTTCTTTTTTGCAGCAGTTGAGCAATTTTGTATAGTGCATGTGAAGCCATTTAAAGGGCTTAGGATGATTTGGGATCCAGGAGTTGTTGAGGATGCAGATTTGCTACTTGTGATTGCTTGGGGGCAAGCAATCTCGGGAAGGGAGGACTGTAATGTCCCTCTTTTCGAATAGATCTCATTGAAGACCTTTGGTCCTTTTTGTCTACCCGACGGCCAAAGGATGTGTCAAGGGTGACTAAGTTTTATTATTTTATTATATTGTGCAAATATTAAAATAAAATATTATAAGTTGCACATATAATAAATAATAAGCTTATTAATAAAATAAAAGAGTCAAATGTAAAAATACAATTATTTTTAATTGTATTTACCATAGGGAGGTACGACTTGTCCATGTAATGGGAAAATAGGGAAATGTGACATTAGCTTCCTTAGAAAAATGCGACTTGGACAAAGGAGGAAGAATGGAGTTTTGAAAGAATAAAAATTATTACTCCTCCCAAGAAAATGCGACCTAGTCTAAGGAAAATTTGGGGCACATGTCTAGAAGAAATCACTTGTTGTGATTGGTTGAGTTGGAGGTCCCTTTGGGCCAATTTTCCCTTTAAAAGGAAGGGTCGACTTAGAGGAGGGACATCATATGATCATTTTATCAATCCAGATTTTTATTATCAGATTTTGCATTGTTAAGAGCTCTTGCTTTTATCAGAGATTCCAAGGAAAAAACCCTTGTGAATTCTACCTCTTGTGGATGAAAACCCCAAGGGATTGAGAGGGGATTTCACTCAGAAATTTCCAACGTTGTTAATCAGATTTCCAGTTCATTTCAGCAGTGTTTGTGAAGAGTTTTTGAAGGTATTTTCAGTGGTTTTTGAGCAGCAGTTGGATCGATCTATTGTGGGTAGTTGTGGCAGCAATTTCAGAGGTATTTCCCTCAAAAATATTTGTCAAATATTCTCCATAATATTGTAAACCAAATCGCTGTATTTTCATCATTTTCTGAAGTATATTTTGAGGGTTTTCAGGCAGAATATTAAGCAGACTTCAGATCTGATTTCTGGGTTGTTTGGCTGCAATAAATTCAGTTTTTGCATGATTCAGTTTCTAAATATTTGGGTAATCATTTGAAATCAAAAATATAACTTTTGGGTGTCATTTGCATTAAGATCTATCTTAAACCCTAGTCGCATTTTCTCAAATAAATCCAGATCTGCATTAGGGTAATTGCCATAATTATCATAGATCAGTATTTGGTGTTTTTTATTGACCTAGAGTTGTTGGAAAACAAGAGAGACCCATTTAGGGATCTTTCAGATGCATACTTGAGAAAAATTTGGAGAAGACAAAGTCAGTAGAAGAATGTGCATATGTGTAGTAGAAACATACTAAACCATGGATCAATGGGCTGATCCATGCAACGTATAAAGTGTAAATGTCATGATGAAGTGTGGAAAATGAAAATGATGATTAGATGATTTTGGACGTGGTTAAATATCAAATAGGTGGGTAGGGAGTGATCAGTTCCCAACTCGAACACTAGTAAATGAAATGGAATGATGGAAGGATTTGGGCATCCTAACACCAGAGGAAGAGTGCAGGAGAAAAGTGTGTTAATCTCCAAGTTTTAACTACATCCCAAAGATCTAGCCACTGCAGATGGACTAAGATAAAAAAGGTGCTGATTTTGGATTCGAGATGAATTCGGTTTAAACAATTGACCCATATAGGAGCGATAAGGGAAATGCACTTTTCCCCACTTCACGAGTGTTGTTGAAATGTAAAGGCTTCCAAGTTAGGTCATGATGAAGTAGTCGTGATAGAGAATGAGATGGCTTCCAAGTTAGGTCATTCGAAGCGAGCGCAATAGAAAATGAGATGGCTTCCAAGTTAGGTCATGAGGAAGCAGATGCAATAGAGAATGAGATAAATTCCATGTTAGGTCATCTAGATATGAACACAAAGTATATAATAAAATCCTAAGTTATGTTGTTTGGGAATGGAACGGTGAATGTAACTCCCAAGTTAGGTCATTTGGGAGACTTCTCGTGGATTTGAATGGTCTGATTTGAATGGTTTGATTTGAACATGTTGGATTTTGATTGGTTGCTTTTGGTTGGTTACTTATGAAAAAGGTTTATTCTAATTACCCCAAGTTACGTCATTAGGGGAACGTTACTAGGAATTGATAAGATGTCGTGTAAGATGGTTTTTAGTCATTTGTTGCCCCTAAGTTAGGTCATTAGGGGAAGTTGATAAGTTACGATGTACAAAGGTGTTTTAGAAAATGTTACACGATTGTTGCCCCCATATTAGGTCATTAGGGGATATTGATGGTGAAGTGTTGTGGTATAAGTTGTGAGGTGTTGGATTCATGATTTTAGGATGCACGATTATATAAGGGGGATTATAGGGGGACCCCAATGATATGCCCCCCTTTCGATGAGAGAGGAGTGGTGAGTGGAATATTCTCTAAGCTGAAAGTAATGGCAAGAGGTTAAAACATGGTTGTAATGAATAGAAAATATTAGAATGGTGTATAATGTGTATAAAACGTGTGTAGTATGGTGGTAGGATGAATTCTGAAAATAATAATGCAAATGGGGTGTAAATCGGAGTAAAAATGCTCAAGATATGACCAAAACGGTGTTGCGTGTATTAGTGGTGATGATAAGCACAAAATGTAGGCCATAGTAAAGGTGGCATTTGTAATGGGATTATAAATAGGAAAGTGAAAAGGTAACTTATCATTTCATTTGTTTTCAAAGTGCGAATGTAAGAGTGTATGCGAAGCGAGTGAGGATGCCTCAAGCGAGATCACTTTATCGACTGGTTTGAGAGAGTAGTGATTGCGGTAGCATCACGTGTACGAATGTGGAGTTGGTAAGTGTGTTATTTTTTCTAAAATGTAGGGTGGCATAGGATGTTGAGTTGAATTTTTGCATTTTTGATAGTTTTTTTTTCTTGGCATTTGGGACTTGGGAAAAAATCGATGAGGGCACTAGTGACCCTTGGATCGGAGCCCACATCCCGGTGCTTTAGTGTCCTTCTCTGGGATGCCCAAGATCTAGATGTTGGGTGCACTTTGGTCCGAAAATTTTGGATTTGTCATCATCTGCTATGGAATGTGTTTCTAACATTTTAAGGAGTTGTATTTGATCATGGAAAGTGTTCTAATCATTAGATTTGTCTTGGTTTTATGTTGTGCGAGATGGATATACACTCAGAGAGTTTCACCGTGGTCGAATCTGAGTACACTATTGGGATTGGGTTTCTTAGATGATGAGTGCGATGTGTTGACCATGCTAGTCTACAACATATAAAATGGATGGGGGATGTGCCCCATAATATTCCTATATTGAATGCATTGTGTGAGAGATGGTGTGCAGACACATGGAAATTTTGGTTTCCTACGGGAGAGATGACAGTGACATTGGAGGATGTATATCGGATACTACGGTTGCCAATTGTTGGGGAGAGAGTACAGGTGATGGTGGTGGTGGATATGGAGTGGCGGATGTGCTTGGCTAGGTGATATTTTGCTAGGGCATAGGTTCCCATAGAGGCCCATATTAGTCTAGATGTGATTATAGTTGAGGGTTCACATTTACGGAAGTTCATCATAGTGGTGATAGCATCTTGTATAGCGGAGTGGAGGAGGGTGTCGACATCTTGTATAAGATACATGACATATGCCAGTGGATAGAGGAGGATGGGATGAGATATGCATGGGCATGGTGT